>CAUZXS010000827.1:132500-179003 GCA_963585895.1 Sepioteuthis lessoniana | reverse complement strand
ACCCATCCTCTCCAACGAGTGTCCTGTTTATGACACTAAACAATCTGGTGATAAGGCTCCAGTCTCGGAGCTTTGGGAAATGTAGACTATGTATGTGACACAAGGTCAATTTTTAGCGGAGCTTAATAGGTTTGGATTCAGAGTTTTCCTTCTCCTAGACTGGTTGCCTAACCAAGGCTGAAAAACTCAGTTTGTCCTACTATTCACTCATAGCTGGAAGGAGAATAAGAGGATTCATTCATTTCCGAAGGGTATTAGTGCCATGTAAAAAATGCAATCAGCCTCGTCCAGGATTTGAACTCGTGTCACCGAGTCCATTTTCTATGACGATAACCATTACACTACAGGCACGTCCTTAAATGGGAAATGTAGAGTATTCCTTCATTACCATTACTCTTATTTTCAACCTGACCCGGAGTGTTTGTACCTGTGTTGGTTATAATCTATGGTCAAATAGAACTGTTTGATCATTTAACTGTGTGCAAACAAATAACTGATGTTAAATTGAATTGTTAGTATTATATAGCAATACTTGAAACCATTTTTAACTGTGTGCAAACGAATAAGTATTGTTGAATTGAATTATTAGAGCTGAATAGAGATGCTTGAAACCGTTTTCGTGCGAACAAAAATTGAATAATTGACATTGGCATCACAATACTTGGAACCATTTAACTGTGTACAAATCAATGAATAGAGTTGAATCAAATTATTAGTGTTAAATAGTAAACAAATTAGCTCAAACTTTTTGAAAATAAATCTACAAACAAACTATTCAATTTCAAATCATATATGTATAGGCATTTAATTGTGAGCGAACGTTTTATGCATGTGAATATCTCGGTCGTATATTTTTGGACATGGATATGCTACACACCAACTGCATCTCTACAGAGGAGGTAATACCCCCCACCCCAACGAGTGTCCTGTTTATGCCACTAAACAATCTGATGGTGAGGCTCCAGAAATGCTGAAGCTTTAGGGAATGCATAGTACCCCTTTATTGCTACCGCTCCAAGGTGCATCTAGCTCGGAGTGGTAGTACCTGATAGGGCCCTATCTATGGGTCAAATACATTTTTTTACATTTAAACAGTGAAAAGAAATGGCATGATAAATACCACGTTTGTGATACATAGGAATACTTGGAGGCATTTAACTTTGACTAATGCTAAGTTGAATTATTAGAAATAGAACTGTTTGATTATCTGTGTGTATCTACAAAATGTATTTTCAAATTATATATATATATTAAATTATATATATATATATATATATATATATCTGTCTGTGGATGACTATATAGATATATATACTCCCCTACCCCCGTGGGGTTGAGTTCTCTGGCAAAGAAGTAATCGTGTTGCCATTAGCGTCTATTGCAAGCCTCTTCGTAGATGAATTGAGGTCTCGGCTACCATTGAACGGTTGTATGTAAACAATAGTAATTGTGATTCATAACCGTTTAAAATTTACTTCGCAGCTAATATCTTCCCGTGGCTGAATGGTTAGAAGCTATGGTTTGACGTTTGAGTCAACCGGGTTTCGATCCCAGCTACGGGAAGATACTGTTTAGCCACACTGATGAGTTTTGATAGAACGAAACAGATCTGTCTGTGGATGACTATATATATATATATATGATAGAATAGACTGATGTTAAATCATTGATGTAACAAAGCAATACTTAAAAACCATTTAACTGTGAGCAAAAAACGATATATAAATAAATAAATAAAACTATTCGTGTTATATAGCAATATTTGAGACCATAAAAGTGTGTGCAAAGAAATGAGTGCTAACTCGTTTAAAAATGTTACCTACAAGCTATTAGTTTATAAATCACATACACCTAATATAAGTATAAATAGGATTTGGCATTAAATAACCTACAAGTGTTGGTGTGCCATAAAACCTAACCAACCCATCTGATTTATCTAATCTTTTGATTTAGATATTTTTCCTTTCTAATATCATTATCTTTTATAATCACCAATTTTTAAAATAAAATTAAAACGAGAAAATAATTAAATATAGCACAAAGCCGAAGTGGCGGGTTGGATTGAGAAGGCGTTGGTCTTTATTCACGAGTCATTTTCACTGACCCAATCATTGAATCCTGGATATAACACTCTATATCTGATAGTGAGGTTCCAGTCCTGGAGATTTGGGAAGTGTGGCGTACCTCTCCATTGCCATTACTCCCAGCTTCACTCTGACCATCTACGGTTTGGTTTGGTTTCTTTGTTTAATGGCATATCAACTCTTTTTAGGTTATTTAATGCCAAAGCCATTCTCCTAGAAGAACAGTAGTGGTGCTATTTAACCCGTAGCTGGGAGGATAAGGGGGTTCATACCTTTCCCAAGGGTATTTGCCCGAAAGTGAATGTAATAGCGCGACTGGAGTACGAACTCGCGTACTACGATTTCGCAGTCCATCGTTTTAACCATTACACCACGAGGACGCCTCGGGTGATGTAGTGGTTAGCAAGCTAGAGTAGCAAACCTTCACAAGTGAGTTCGAATCTCATTGGCTGCTCCATTCAAACGGCCAAATGCTACATCTAAGCAAAACGTTTAGTAAATTACTACTATATTTTTAGTTGTGGACGCCTCGGGTGGTGTAGTGGTTAGCAAACTTGTCTAGCAACCCTTCAAGAGTGAGTTCGAGTTTCATTGGGTCCTCCATTCATACAGTCTTGTGCTGCAAAAGCATAGTAAATTGCTAATAAAATATCTATGAACATGTACCATAAAGAGATTATGGCTTTGTTTTTCCTTTTTTTTACAATTTTATCAAACTCATGAAATTGTTTCTCAAAAGTTGGAGAGTATGAAACTGTTCATTTCGGGATGCTGAAAAACGCCGCACGTCTATTCTGTGTGTTGGGAAGGCCCAAAGAGGCTGTTCTTTTTTTTGGGGGAGGGGTGCTGAAAGTTCAACTTTTGACAGAAGTGATATTGTGGGATATTTTATTTTATCTCATCTTCGTATCTTACCTTTCGTTTTTTATGCATTTATTAATAAAGTAAAAGTTGGAGACTGTAGTCAAGGGCGACCAGAAGGCTCCTTTTTCAATAGCTACGACACTGAGGTGTAGGGGAGGGCGCTACTCCTTTCCCTGGATATCTCCACTTTACTCTTGATACGTACCTTATAATGCTGAGTGTTAAGCAAAGCGGTATCAAGTACCATGTTTAAAGTCCTTGGTATGACACGACCGAGGATTGAACCCAGGTCTCCCGGACCATTGGCGAACACTCTACCCACTAGGCAATTGAGCCGGCTCGTTTGACTAGCGAAGCTTTCTGATTAGTGTTTATGCATATATTTATTTCATGCTTGAGGATTTTTTTGTGTGTATGTACCTGTTAGTAATTTAGTGAAATAGTGATAGTCATTATTTTCTTTAGCAAATAGTATACAACTGCCTGAATGTGGGACTCAAATTCAAAATCAGTTTTATTCCGCTTAAAAATTCACCTTTTGGCACATCCTATCCGAGGAAGAGAGATTTGGTTCAGTTTGGTTTAATTCTATGGCATATCAGTCATTGTACGTTATTTAATGCCAAATCTATTTTTGTACATATAAACAGTTCTATTTCAAACAATTCAGTTTAATGTAAGTAGACAGTCTGAATGTCAACAACAGTTCTATTTCAAACAATTCAGTTTAATGTAAGTGGACAGTTTGAATGTCAAAAACAGTTCTATTTCAAACAATTCAGTTTAGTATAAGTACAGGTTTTTGTTTACACCCATTGGTTTTAATTTGGTTTTATGGCACATTAACCGTTGTAGGTTATAAACGACAAATCAATTTTATACATATAAACACTTCTATTTCAAACAACTCAGTTCAGTATAAGTATATTGTTTTGTTTGCACACAGTTAAATGTCAAAACAGTTCTATTTCAAGCAATTCAGTTTAGCTTAAGTACGCAGCTTAAATGTCAAAACAGTCCAATTTCAAGCAATTCACTTCAGCATATGTACACAGTTTAGTTATATTTGACCTATAGATGGGATTCTATCAGGTGCAAATACTCCAGGTTAAAGTGGACATGGGAGCGATGGCAATGAAGGGGTACTTCGCTTTCCCCAAAGCTCTAGCAATACTAAAGACTCACCATCAGATTGTTTAGTGTCATACCAGGACACTCGTTAGGGAAGTCTTACCCCTCTGGAGACATGCAGTTGGTGTATTCTACAGCCCCAGTCGACTTGGCCACATGACACTCGTTGGGGGGTCTTACCCCTAAGCAGAGAAGCAGTCGGTGTATATTACAGTCCTAGTCGACTGGACCACAGGACACTCGTTGGAGGAGTCTTACCCCTCTGCAGATATGCAGTCGGTGTATTCTACAGCCCCAGTCGACTTGGCCATAGGACACTCGTTGGGGAGGGGGGGTCTTACCTCTCTGCAGAGATGCAGTCGGTGTATTCTACAGCCACAGCCGACTGGGTGAGAGGGGTTGAGTAAATCACACTTAATCACATAACCAGGAACCAATTTGTTGCTGGCTATTTCATCTGATAAAGTTACGTAAAACAAGATATAAAAGCAATTGACACAGGAAGGATAATACTGTATTCTACTCTTTATTATTCATATGACGTACCATATGGTTGACCAGTCACTATTAACAGCCCTTCAGATTACCCACTTTTTTTTCAGTTGTAAATTTGTCACAATTTTTATTCTTTCTGCACCTACCAACTGATATACTTGCTGAAAGATGTGACAAATCAAACAGTAACACTGAAACTAGACTAAAAAATAAACGGTTTGGTTTGGTATCTTTGCTTGATAGCATATTAACCTTTGGGGGTTATTCAATGTCGAAGCCACTAGTGGTACTATTTAACCCATATCTGGGGGCATAGGGGTTCAAATATTTCTCAAGAGTATTAGACCGAAAATGAACGAAATAGCGTGACTGGAGTTCGAACGCGATTCCAACAATGTCGCAGCAAAGTACGTTAGCTACTGTACCACAGGAACTATCTTCAAATGATTGGTATCACGTCCCGAGCCAATAAAGAAAATTCATGGAGGCACCCGTGGTGTAATGGTTATCGTCGTAGGAAGTGGACACGGTGACTCGAGTTCAAAGCCTGGACGAGACTGATTGCATTTCACATAGCACTAATACCCTTGGGAAAGGTATGAATCCAGTTATTCTCCCTCCAGCTATGGGTAAATAGTAGGACAGACTAGGTTCTTCAGCCTTGGTGAGGCAACTAGTCTAGTCTAGGAGAAGGACAACTCTGAATTCAAGCCTGTTAAACTCCGCTTAGAAATTGACCCTGTGTCGTATCCTGCCCGAGCGGAGAGGTTGGTAAATAGGATAAAGATAATCCTGATCGTAATAAATTCAGAATGGGTAAAGTTCCAAATAGTAAAACCAGCAACGGCAAGATGTTTTTTCCTTGTATGAAACATAACATTAAATGGCTTATTTGAGTTAGGTTTTTTTAATAGTAATTAGAAGATTAATTTTTTTTTCAGAATGCAACATGGAGGCCTATTTATTTCAAAAAAGAAGTTGTTCATGGCCAATAACAAGATTATAATCAAACAATACTTCTACTTAAAGAAAAAGTGTCGGTACCCGTTTAATAAAAGAAAATCAAGTCGGCTCTTAGTGCTTCTTTCATTTTGGAGAGAAGTGAAAATTAAAAACAGAACGCTCGACGAAAAGAAAAAAAGTTTTTCAGTCACACAATATTCAAATCTTGACCTTTTACCTGGCGTAGATGGGTACTTCAGCTAGTGATAATGAAAATCTAGGCGCGTGCACACACACACACACACACACACACACGCATAAATATACAGAAAAATCACTTTTTTTTTCATACAACCAGGAGTGAAAGGCCGCTTCTAAATCGTCGCTCATTTTGAACTTGGAGTTAATTCAACGACAGCAAAATCTTTTAAAATTGGCAGGCAAAATAATCACATATGGCAATCATACAGTTTAGAAAATTGTAAACCGTGCGAAAAGAGAATCCGCACCAACCCGACAAAGCACAAACTCTGAACCTTCCACCCTCCCAATATTTTTTCTTCTTCTTTTTTGTGTCATCTTTATGCATTTTGTTACAGGATAACATTGAAGGGACCTTAGTTATTAAAGAGTCGGTCTGACACGGCTCACTGGTTTTCAAATATATATATATATATATATATATATATATATATATATATATATATATATATAACCAGTGAATATCTGTAAGCATTTTTTCACCATCTTTTCTATGTGTGTGTAAGTTTATGGATAGTTTTATAGAAATGTATACGCATAATGAATAAAAATACAAATTACTATCATCTATACAATTATATATATATATATATATACATGATTTCATGTCAACATTTTAAGATATGAAACCAAGTCTTATAAGATTTTCTGGTGTTTTATAAATCTAATCTCTCTCTCTCTCTCTCTCTATATATATATATATATATATATATATATACTCACACACACATATGGATGTGTGTGTGTGTGTGTGCTTGACTGAGTAAAAAATTATGCAATATTTCGGTAACATGAGGGACAATTCATCAGTTCTGGATGCTTTTTCCGAAGTCGTGAAACATACGAACCACTTTGGACACTGAGATGCTGAGCCAGCCAGATAATCTCCCAGAAATCGGAGTTCCCGTAGCGCAGTGGCTAACGTGCTGGTTTGCGACATCGTAGTGAATTCGAGCTCCAGTCGTACTATTATGTCATAATTTATCATGTTATAATTTCGAAAGTGAACGTATGAGCCTTGCAAAAGGTAGGAACCTTGGGAAAGGCATGAACCTCCTTATATTCCAGCTATGGGTTAAACTACACCACGACTGTCCTTTTAGAAAAATGACTTTGGCTTTTAACGACCCACGAAGGTTGATGTGCGATTAAACAAAAAAAAATCGAGTGCTACTCACTGAATTTGCCTCTCTGTCTTGGAGCACGGCCTCGGAATCTATGACAATAGGTTTACTTGACCTTGCCGAATCATCGAGGCTGTGGCATCCCGAGCGAAATTTCTTCAACCAATTATTTACTGTACTGAGCCCTAACCTTTTGCACGCCAAATATTTTTGGCTGCTTAGGTGGCATTATGACCCAGTTCGATCCTGTGAAACGTAAGTTCTCGAATTAGACTATGTTGTACATTCATCTATGCGGTTTCAAATCAAAGATGGAGTGAAGCACAACACGTCAGAATACCGGCTACCACTATACTACCAGCTACAGTGAGTACTTTCCACAGGTTGAGCAGCTTCGGTCACGTGAAATACGTACCGCAAATAACAGGTAACAAAATATTGCAGAACTTTAGGTTGGTTGGTTGGTTGGTTGGTTGGTTTTTATGGCATATCAACTTTTGTAGGTTAATCAACGCCAAATCCATTTTATGCAAATGGTCAGTTCTATTTCAAACAATTCAGTTTAATATAAGTACGCAGTTTACTTGTCAAAAACATTTCTATTTCAAGCTATTCAGTTTAGTCAAACAGTTCTAATTCAGCTATTTCAGTTTAGAATAAGTAAAGATTTTGTTTACACACAGTTAAATATCAAAACAGTTCTATATTAAACAATTCCGTTTAGTGTCAGTATAGTTTTCATGTCAAAAACAGTTCCATTTCAAACTACTCAGTTTAGCATAAGCACGCAGTTTAAATGTAAGTTCAGTTTAATTGTTAAAAACATTTCTACTTCAAGCTATTCTGTTTAGTCAAACAATTCAGTTTAGCATAAGTATGCAGTTAGTTCGATTTAACCCATAGATAGGGCCCTATCTGGTGCTACTACCATTCCGGGCCAGAGTGGACCGGGAAGGAATGGTAATGAAGGAGTGCTCTGCGTTCCCCAAAGCTCCATCATCACTGGAACCTCACCATCTGATTGTTTAGTGTCATATCCAGGACTCTAATTAGAAGGGGGTATCTTACCTCTCTGCAGAGGCGCGGTCGGTGTATTCTACAGCCCCAGTCGACTGGGCAATGCAGAATATTTGATTTACCATTATATATATATATATATATATATATGACAGAGGGTAGGGAGTACACTACATTTGGCTCAGGCAATCCAAGGTCCTGACAAAACCCTGCGTCTTGTTAAGAGAAATGTTGAGAATAATCCTCGTTGCAAGGTCTCTGATTTAGCAAAAAGTGTTGATATCAGTCTCAGAACAACTGTCAGATATCTTCACAAACTCGGTTACTATGGCGCAGCTGCAAGGAAGAAATCTCTTCTTCGTCCAACCAATTACATGCAAAGGCTTGCACCAGCTAGGGTCCTGGCATTAAAAAAGTCAAAAAGGATGTCAGCTAAGTATTAGTAAATAAATGTTAGTACTTTATTGTAATACTCTTATTAAATATTCAATATTTTAAATAAACATCTAAGCTTATATATATATATATATATATATATATATAAGTAAAGTTGGCGACTGAAGTCGAGGGCGACCAGAAAGCTCCCTTTTCAATAGCTACTACACCGAGGTGTAGGGGAGGGTGCTACTCCTTTCCCTGGATTGCTCCACTTTACCCTTGATACGTACCTTATATTGCTGAGTGTCAAGCAAGGAGGCATCGAGTACCATTTTTAAAGTCTTTGGTATGATACGACCTGGGATTGAACCCAGGTCTCCCGGACCATTAGCGAACACTCTACCCACTAGGCCAAAGAGCCGGTTCTATATATATATATATAGTGTAATGGTTATCGTCGTAAGAAATGGATACGGCGACACGAGTTCAAATCTTGGACGAGACTGATTGCATTTCACATTGCACTAATACCCTTGGGAAAGGTATGAATCCAGTTATTCTCCCTCCAGTTATGGGTAAATAGTAGGACAGACTAGGTTCTTCAGCCTTGGTGAGGCAACTAGTCTAGGAGAAGGAAAACTCTGAATGTAAACCTGTTAAACTCCGCTTAAAAATTGACCTTGTGTCTTATCCTGCCTGAGCGGAGGGGTTGGTAAATATATATATATATATATATATATATATATATATATATATATATATATATATATATGATTGCCTGATTGATTTTAACAGCGTTTCGAGAATATACTTATATTTTTGTGTAGCTTTGCACAAATTTATATATGAAGTATTCCTATCTAATACCAATAATTATTAGCTGAAATAGCCATCTTACAGTGGGGAAGTGGTTTAGACTTGAAAGTAAAAGCGATTTCCTAATATTGATGTTGAGTTTGTAAATGTTGGTTTCTGTCACGGGAAGGATATAACACAAAATCGATTTATACGCAAAGTAAAGCTGGTTTGAATTTAGAGGTTTCTATCTTCTACACTCGTTGACTAACCAATGCTTAAGAACCCATTTTATCCTGCTATTTCCCCATCGCAGGATATATATAGCCGTGAAAATTATCGAATTTTTTGAAAAAAATCATTGATTGTACATACCCTCATGGCATTGTAGAGATATTTGAACCATTTTTAAGACATATTCTCTGTCTACTGCTTATTTCTGCCTCCTGTGTCAAATCAACCTTTCTTTACATAGTGCACAAGGGGCTCTGATCGTCTTTTCTGAGAATCATTTAGTTCGGTTTCTGATTGGTCGGAAAATATTTTTATGAATCTTTATTTTTTTCTACTGTTCGTCCCCTACCAAATCGGCTTGGATGTAGAAAACATCTACTGCATCTCTGCAGAAGCATATGAACTCTCCAACGAGTGTCCTGATTATGGTGTTAAGCCATCAGACAGCGAGACTCCAGCCTTGGAAATTTGGGGAATACGGAGTACCCCTTCATTGCCATTGCTCCCAGGTCCACTCTGACTCGGAGTGGTAGCATCTGATAGGGTCCTGTCTATGGGTCAAATAGAACAAACTGTTCAAACAAATGACTGAGGTTAAATTGTGACTGTTATTAAGCAATACTTGAAACCATTTAACTGTGTGCAAAAAAGAGCTCAGGCTCGTTCAGGAAAGTTATCTACAACATGTGTTTACAAATCTGCTGTATAGTGGCTCGTACCACGTGACTTCTGGTATCATGGAAGTATAAAAGACGCCGTGTTTCTGAATCACGCAGAAGCAGAAAGAGAAGCAGAGAGACAGCTCTGCAAGGACGTCGGTCAGTCGTAAGACCAACTTCGGACGTAACACCAACAGCACGAGACGTATAATACTAGTCGGACTGTACCACTTGAGTTAATAAACAATTAACTGTGTATCCTTTCCTTAACACGATACAACAAAATCATAAATATATATGTGTGTGTGTTTGTGTATAAACAGGATTTAACATTGAAAACTCAATCAAAACAAACCAAACCAAACCACACCAAACCAATCTTGTTCGTCCCGGAAGTGGATGCGTAAAGCTGGTTGAGTTTCGGTTCGTCTCTCCATATGAACAATGGCTGTCGAGGTAAACAATTCTGTTTAGGTAGTTGATTGGTGTTCCGATATGTTACGACTCCATCTTTAAACAATAGTGCATTTTCGATTTATTTTTGTAATGATCACATATGAAATTTTCCAGAAGTATCAGGATCTGAAAAATTCATTGTAACTGATTATAGTCTTTTTCAAGAAATGTCGTCCCACGTAATTTCAAGGTGAAACAAATGAAATGTATAAATCAAGAAATTAAATTTTTCAAAATTTATCACCACTCATTTTTTTCTCCAACTGTGAAATAGGACGAAAGACGAACGTCTCTTCATTAGGGCTTAGAATACTCTCACTGTATCCCCTGAAGGGGGGTAAGACCTTACCCCTAAAAATAGATGAGTTAGGTATGACATTAAACTACACCTGATTGTGAGTTTGATTTGATTTTATGGCATATCAAACTTTGTAGATTATTTAATGCCATATCCTTTATATACATATATATATATTGAATATCTGATTTCTAAACACATTTTGTTGATAACCTTTTTAAACGAGTTTGAGCTCATTCTTTTCACACAGTTAAATGGTTCAATAATTTCTATCAAATACAAATAATTCTATTTGTTATTAATCTTTTATTTGCACCCATTTTAATGTTTTCAAGTATTGCTATGTATCACTAACGAGTCAATTAAACATCGGTCATTTGTTTACACACCGTTAAATGATCAAACAGTTCTATTTCAAACAATTCAGTTTAGCATAAGTACCATGGCGTTCTATGCTACAGGCCAACGTATGGCGCAGATGAGAGCCAGATCAGGAGGCCTATTGAAAAATGTATGGTTTTCCGAAATTTTAGAAGAAAATTAAGTCAACTACTTTTGAAAATACTTAGAATGACATTTTGATTCACACCTGAGGATCATCATCATCATGTCGCGCCATCAGCACAGAGCCCCCTGACCCTCTCTCACCACCCTTCATTATCGTCCATCGCGTCCGGTAGGTTTTCAAGGCTACCTCCTGTATCGGCACAGACCAGTTGTATGTAGGTCCCAGCTGGTCGTCCTGCCTTTGCTCGTCCATGTGAAGGGGTCCACAGGAGTATGTCACTTATGAGTTCGTCCATACTTCTCCAGCAATGCCCCGTATGCCTGGTTCGACTAACTTGGATAGTTTTCGTGATGTGTGGTGTGTGGCCGTATAGCTGCTGCTTTGTGGGGTGCTGCCTCCAAGACTTGTTGAATATTGTTTGCTGCATTCTTGTGTAGTTGCCGCCAAGCTGAGGATAATAAGATTTGAAAGTTAGATAAATGAAAATATTTATTTTTTCTATGGACACTGATAATTATTAAATAACACAAAGCGGTAATTATGATTTCTGGCAAAAGATATAAAACCCATAATATTGTATCAGAAATATTTATATCATTTACAAGTGTCACTAAACCCTTTGATCAATCTATTCCCTATGAATGAATAAAGAGTTTGGTTTAAATTTACATTACAGTTACTGAGTTTGACAAACAGAACCCGAGAAGGTTGGAAGACATCAACCGAAGTGTGTATGTGACAAACATCTCAGAAATATAGACAAATAAAACAAAATCGTTCTAGGAAAAGTTTCAAAACTTTTAGAGCTGGTTCTTTTTCTGCTCTGGGTGCGCTATGTTGGCAAAAAAATTTTAAAACTATATTGGCAAACATAGAAGCATACGTTTTCTCCATGTTGAACGGATCTATTTCAAAAGTAGATATATCTGCTTAATATGAAGCTTTTCAAAACACTGTTGAACATTAATAAAAATCTTACTTAATGATTTATAGCAAACCTTTTCCTTTATTGTATGGTAAAAGGATGAAACAAAAAAATAACCATTGGTATGTGTGGTCAGAGGGAACTTTTAGTTTTCCACCGTCAGTTAAATGGGTATATTTTCCATACTTTTCATAATAAAAATGAGTTTCACATTCACTGGGTTGATTATCATTTCTTGTAATATATCCAGTTATGTACACAAGAGCCATTTTTATTTTATTAGAAAGAGATGGTTCTAAATTTTCCAGATTGTCAAATATTTCTGAACCTTCCTCACAAAGTTTATAATCACAAGATGTACATTGGTGACATGGATTAACGTAAAATTCTTCAATATTTACATTTTGATTTAAAAGTAAAGATGTCTGCTTAATATGCAGCTTTTCAGTACACTGTTGGACATTGATAAAATAGGTGCCACCTGATCCTTGGCGAAGTTTATCAAATTCTTTTTCTAATGGATCAGTTAAAAATTGCCCAAGTAGTACATCTTTATGACTTGTAGTTAAAAAATGTCGACATAGACTAACAATTCCATTGCAAGTATGATGTTGCAATGTTTTGTGATAATTGTCTTTTACAATTACCTTGACTACCAGTCTTACTAAGAGCCATTTTACCAAATTCAATGATAAAACCAAGTCAGGTGCCATTTGGAGATATGATTTCACCTTGTATAGGATCATTACGTAATTAATCAATTTGAAGAGACTTAACATTTACAACTTCCAACCATGTCGAAACTTTGTTTATGAAGAGGGCAGTATCATTCTTATCCACACTTATTCCAGACTGAGTGAGAAGTGCATTATATGTTTTTTCTGAAAACACTCTGAGGCGAGTAGAAACCCGTTGTCTTTTTTTGGCTTTGGGGCAATGGAAATTTCATTTAGATCTGAAAGTTTGACTAGTCTTTCAGATTCAAAACGATATAACTATAAAGATGCGCCCATTGTGCAACTCGTCTTACTCCATCATCATCGAAGATTAGTTCTGTTTTTTCTTTTAGCCACAAATTGCGAATATTTTTCAACAGATGAACGTAATCAAAAAGCAAATGTTTATTATCTTCAGTTAACCAAGGTTTTTCAGGAAGTGTAGGATATAATTTTAAAAAAGCTTGATTTACTCCGTTGCCATCACATATAATAGCTTTTACATCAGCTGGTACAGATGTGGTGGCCTGGACTGTTAACTCAGTTTGTTCAAATAAAAAGGCTGATGTTAATTTTCAAATTGGAATCAATTTTGTTAGAAATTTTGTACCCCCATTGAGACATATCAACATTATACCAAGAGATGGATTGTCAACTGATTTACTGAATAGTTGTTTGCCATTATATAGCAACATTTTTTTTTTTATACTTCGTCGTGGAGAATTATGTACTCTTTTTGATTAGTATTAAGAGTATCAGATATAGATAACAAAAAAGATCTTTTGTTAAGTTTTGAAACTTTTGACATCATGTTTCTAAATGTTGCTAATGAGGTTATTTGAAAATCGTCTCTTAATCTACCGTTCTGTTTGACCCATATATAGGACCCCATCAGGTGCTACCACCTTGGGTTAGAGTGGACCTGAGAGCGATGGCAATGAAGACGTACTAGACATTTACCAAAGCTCCACCATCAGATTGTTTAGTGTCATATCAGGACACTCGTAGGGGGAGTTTTACTCCTGTGCCGAGATGCAGTCGGTGTATTCTGCCGCCCCAGCCAATTTGGCAATCTGATTGTAAGCTCTAGCTCTGGAGATTTGGGGAGTGAGGAGTGCCTCTTGCCATTCCTTCTAGCTCCACACTTATCCGGATAGGTAGGACTAGTATGAAAACTTTGTATGAGATCAGATAATAAATAAATAAATAACATGAATTATGAAACAACTAAAAAATAAAAAGATGAACGAGAGAAAAAAAAATTGGAAAATGAAATAAGGATTAATCCTAGAATTAAAGGTGTATATCTCTGTATTTATCTCCACCTTTGCCGTGGGTAGGATGTGGCACAAAGTCAATCTTTAAGCAGAGTTTGAATTCAGAATTTTCTATCACCTAGACTGACTGCCGAACCCAAGTTAAAGAAACCAGTCTTCTCTCCTATTTACAAGGGAGAGAAGAGCATTAGCCTCGTACAGGATTTGAAATCAAATCGCCGATTCAATTTCCCACGACTATAATTGATCCGCTTAGTTCGCTAGCTAAAGTGTATGTCGACCTAGAATCTAAAGATTTAGATAAAGTTGATAAGTAAAAGATACGAAAAATAAAGCAAAAAAAAAGGGTTGATTTATGAAATATACGAAAAATAATGCAAAAAATAGGGTTGATTAGTGAAAGATACAAAAAATAAAGCAAAAAAAAAAGGGTTGATTTATGAAATATACGAAAAATAATGCAAAAAAATAGGGTTGATTAGTGAAAGATACGAAAAATAAAGCAAAAAAAAAAGGGTTGATTAGTGAAAGATACGAAAAGTAAGCAAAAAAAAAAAGGGTTGATTTATGAAATATAGGAAAATAATGCAAAAAATAGGGTTGATTAGTTAAAGATACGAAAAATAAAGCAAAAAAAAGAATTGATTAGTAAAAGATACGAAAAATAAAGCAAAATAAGGGAAAAGGTCACTTTTTTGCCTTGCTCCGAAGTTTAATTGATTTTAACGGTATGCCAACTTGTCTAGGATTATTTCAAGCTTTGCCGTTAGGGAACCACATTCATTATATATTCATATTTATATTCTTTGTGTAGTTGTTTCTTAAAAGGTTTTTATGGCATTTATTGCTTCAAGTAAATACTCTTAATACAAATAATTTGCACGGGCATGATAGTTAAAGTGTTCGCCAATGTCCCGGGAGACCTGGGTTCAATCCCAGGGCGCGTCATACCATAGACTAAAAAAAAAAAGGTACTTGATGCCTCCTTGGTTAACACTCAGCATTACAAGTCACGGATCAAGGGTAAAGTGGAGAAATCCAGGAAAAGGAGTATCGTCCTCCCTTACACCTTGGGGTAATAGCTATCGAAAAGGGTGCCTTCGGGTCACCCTCGTCTTCGGTCGCCAACTTTATGCTTTATATAGTTTCAAGTAACTAATAAAAAATTCCTTTGAAAACAATTATTGTTTCAAGTAACTATTCTTAATACAATTGATTTGCACACAATTATATGCTTTCAACAAACTAATAAGAATCCTTAGTAAAGAAAGCTTCAAGTAACTATTCTTAATACAAATGATTTGCACACAATTATATGCTTTCAACTAACTAATGATAAAAATCCTTTGTAAAGAAAGCTTCAAGTAACTATTCTTAATACAAATGATTTGCACACAATTATATGCTTTCAACTAACTAATAATAAGAATACTTAGTAAAGATAGCTTCAACTAACTATTCTTAATACAAATGATTTGCACACAATTATATGCTTTCAACTAACTAATAATAAGAATCCTTAGTAAAGAAAGCTTCAAGTAACTATTCTTAATACAAATGGTTTGCACACAATTATATGCTTTCAACTAACTTATAATAAGAATCCTTAGAAAAGAAAGCTTCAAGTAACTATTCTTAATACAAATGATTTGCACACAATTATATGCCTTCAACTAACTAATAATAAGAATACTTTGTAAAGAAAGCTTCAAGTAACTATTCTTAATACAAATAATTTGCACACAATTATATGCTTTCAACTAACTAATAATAAGAATCCTTAGTAAAGAAAGCTTCAAGTAACTATTCTTAATACAAATGGTTTGCACACAATTATATGCTTTCAACTAACTAATAATAAGAATCCTTAATAAAGAAAGCTTCAAGTAACTATTCTTAACACAAATATTTGCACACAATTATATGCTTTCAACTAACTAATAATAAGAATCCTCAGTAAAGAAAGCTTCAAGAAACTATTCTTAATACAATTGATTTGCACACAATTATATGCTTTCAACTAACTAATAATAAGAATCCTTTGTAAAGAAAGCTTCAAGTAACTATTCTTAATACAAATGATTTGCACACAATTATATGCTTTCAACTAACTAATAATAAGAATCCATAGGAAAGAAAGCTTCAAGTAACTATTCTTAATACAAATGATTTGCACACAATTATATGCTTTCAACTAACTAATAATAAGAATCCTTAGTAAAGAAAGCTTCAAGTAACTATTCTTAATACAAATGATTTGCACACAATTATATGCTTTCAACTAACTAATAATAAGAATACTTTGTAAAGAAAGCTTCAAGTAACTATTCTTAATACAAATGATTTGCACACAATTATATGCCTTCAACTAACTAATAATAAGAATCCTCAGTAAAGAAAGCTTCAAGAAACTATTCTTAATACAATTGATTTGCACACAATTATATGCTTTCAACTAACTAATAATAAGAATCCTTTGTAAAGAAAGCTTCAAGTAACTATTCTTAATACAAATGATTTGCACACAATTATATGCTTTCAACTAACTAATAATAAGAATCCTTAGTAAAGAAAGCTTCAAGTAACTATTCTTAATACAAATGATTTGCACACAATTATATGCTTTCAACTAACTAATAATAAGAATACTTTGTAAAGAAAGCTTCAAGTAACTATTCTTAATACAAATGATTTGCACACAATTATATGCCTTCAACTAACTAATAATAAGAATCCTCAGTAAAGAAAGCTTCAAGAAACTATTCTTAATACAATTGATTTGCACACAATTATATGCTTTCAACTAACTAATAATAAGAATCCTTTGTAAAGAAAGCTTCAAGTAACTATTCTTAATACAAATGATTTGCACACAATTATATGCCTTCAACTAACTAATAATAAGAATCCTTAGTAAAGAAAGCTTCAAGTAACTATTCTTAATACAAATGATTTGCACACAATTATATGCTTTCAACTAACTCATAATAAGAATCCTTAGGAAAGAAAGCTTCAAGTAACTATTCTTAATACAAATGATTTGCACACAATTATATGCCTTCAACTAACTAATAATAAGAATCCTTAGTAAAGAAAGCTACAAGTAACTATTCTTAATACAAATGATTTGCACACAATTATATGCTTTCAACTAACTAATAATAAGAATACTTTGTAAAGAAAGCTTCAAGTAACTATTCTTAATACAAATAATTTGCACACAATTATATGCTTTCAACTAACTAATAATAAGAATCCTTAGTAAAGAAAGCTTCAAGTAACTATTCTTAATACAATTGATTTGCACACAATTATATGCTTTCAACTAACTAATAATAAGAATCCTTACTAAAGAAAGCTTCAAGTAACTATTCTTAACACAAATATTTGCACACAATTATATGCTTTCAACTAACTAATAATAAGAATCCTCAGTAAAGAAAGCTTCAAGTAACTATTCTTAATACAATTGATTTGCACACAATTATATGCTTTCAACTAACTAATAATAAGAATCCTTAATAAAGAAAGCTTCAAGTAACTATTCTTAACACAAATATTTGCACACAATTATATGCTTTCAACTAACTAATAATAAGAATCCTTAGTAAAGAAAGCTTCAAGTAACTATTCTTAATACAAATGATTTCCACACAATTATATGGATTCAACTAACTAATAATAAGGATCCTTAGTAAAGAAAGCTTCAAGTAACTATTCTTAATACAAATGATTTCCACACAATTATATGCTTTCAACTAACTAATAAGAAGAATCCTTAGTAAAGAAAGCTTCAAGTAACTATTCTTAATATAAATGATTTGCACACAATTATATGGATTCAACTAACTAATAATAAGGATCCTTAGTAAAGAAAGCTTCAAGTAACTATTCTTTATACAAATGATTTGCACACAACTATATGCTTTCAACTAACTAATAATAAGAATCCTTAGTAAAGAAAGCTTCAAGTAACTATTCTTAATACAAATGATTTGCACACAATTATATGCTTTCAACTAACTAATAATAAGAATCCTTAGTAAAGAAAGCTTCAAGTAACTATTCTTAATACAAATTATTTCCACACAATTATATAGATTCAACTAACTAATTATAAGAATCCTTAATAAAGAAAGCTTCATGTGAATACTCTTTATACAGATAATTTGCACAGTTTTATGGTTTCAATAATTCTTATCCAAGACTAATTATTATATTTTTACTGAATAGTAGTCATTTGTTTGGACACAGACATATCGTTTGAAGTAACTAATAATAATATTTAGTAACAAATTCTAGCGTTAAAAAACTATTCATTATACATATAATTTACAGTTATATAGCATCAAGTATTTCTATCTAATACAAAGGATTTTAAAACAGATTTGTTTGACCCGTATATAGTACTCGCCTAGGTATTACCACTCCAAGTCAGAGTGGTCCTGGGAGTAATGGCAATGAAGCGGTACTCAATATTCAGCAGATCTTCTGATACGGAACCTCACCTAAAGTGTCATGGCTTAGTTGATATGAAGATATTCTCATAAGCTGTAAAAAAGAGAGCTTCATAGATTCTCTATCAGACAACAACAAAAAAAAAAGACAAGAAAAGAAAAAAAGAAATGAATTGTAAAAGTGTGGAAGATCTAAGAAAAATTTCACTTTAGTGGAAGTCGTGATGGTACGAGGAGTTCTTAAAAAAATAGATAAAAAAGAAGACTGGTTACCCCCTGAGTGGACAAGGAAAGAAAAATGAATGAATGAGTCAAGGATGGTAAAGACATCCAAAAGCTGTCACCATCCATTTATTAACATCATAGTTAACTCCGGGTAGAGTCGTCTGCTAAAGATGTTGGCTCTTTCGCCGGACATATTGGCGTCATGGCTGGCTCGGATCCAAAAACACAATCTAAAAGTGTGTGTGTTCCCCTACCCCAGTTCCTATGTGAACTTCTTGGAAGCGAAAATAATTATTTGCAAGTAGGGGGTCGAAAAATATTTTTGAGAATATACTCAATTATTATATCAGGTTGACTTTATAAGCTTTTTCGGTGGGTTGATATATCTATATTTGAGGGTTGGATGCACACCCACCCACTGTATATTGTGTGTGTGTGTGTGTGTGTGTGTGTGTGTGTGTGTATGTATATATATTTATTTGTATATAGGGAAATGCGAATGAAACCGTTCTATGCCACATGGAAGGATCCTTTCTCTAAAAATTAAAGCTTTTTCAAACTATAAGCAATATTTTTCTTTTTCGTTTTCTTTTGTTTTGTTACGCATTGCGCGCGGCGTAACGGTTATCGTTTTAGGAAATAGACTCGTGTACATTTTTCTACCGTTGAATTTATTTCCAGTTTTTCCGAGATATATGTACACACATGCACACATACACATATATAAAAAATGATGGAATATTATCCTTTAAGTAATAAGATAAATTTCCTTCGTGTACAGAATCAAATCTACAAACTAAAGTGTTGTCTCGAAATCTTTTTGCACATAGTTCTTTGATGATTTCAATTATAAAATTTTTTCTCCAAAAGTCATTCAACGGAAATTCTCATAAAATCAACAAAACAGAAAATATACTCCGATTTATAAAAAAACATAAAGTTTTTGATAACTTTAGGGCGAATAATCTCTCCCTCTTCAAATGTAGATATAAAGGGGGAGGTTGTAATAGCAACATCACACATCCACCCACCCACACTCACAAACACACACACACATATATATATATGTGTGTGTGTGTATGTTTTATATATATATATATATATCTTTTAATGATACAGGTGGGTGGATCCAGAGTTCAAATCCTGGACGAGGCTGTTTACTTTTCACTTTCACGTTAATAGCCTTAAAAGAAAAGTATGAATCAATCTATTCTCCCTCTAGCTATAGGCAAATAGTAATGCAAACTGGGTTCTTTAACTTTGTTGTAGCAACCTGCTTAGGAGCGGAAAAACGATGAATTCAAACCATGTTTTACTCCGCCTAAATAATTGACCTCGTGTCACATCCTGCCAGTTGCATACAAATGAACAATCAAGTAGAGTAACATTCTAGATTTTTTTCATTCGTTTAGTTTGTTTTCGTTTCTTTGCATATCAACCTTCATGGGTTATTCAAAGTCAAAACAATACTCGTAGAAGAACAGCAGTAATACAATTTAACCCGTTACTGCTCGTATAGTAGGGTTCATGCGTTTGCCAGGGGTATTAGTCAGAAAATGAAAGTAGTAGCGCGACTGGAGTTCGAACTCGCTCACTTCGAAGGCGCAGTCCAACACTTTAGCCATTAGGCCACAAGGAATCAGTCATTTCCCCTTCTTTTTCACCTTAACCCTGAGCCATGTCTGTGCTCCACTCTTGTCCAGAAAAATGACTGAAAATATAAAATGTTGTGATCTGTTATTTGAGAGCTTTTTCAGGTTGCTTAGCAACAGATTACAACATTTTATAAACAATTTATATATCATCATCATGTTAGCATGGGGTCTCTTGACTCTCTCGGTCTCTGTCTGTCTCTCTCTCACCATCCGTCTCGTCTCTATCATCTATCGTTGTTAGCTGGTTGTGTAGACGGCATCTAGGGTCCGCCCAGAGCTGATGACTATAAGTCTTTACAAATCCGACAACACGTGTGTGCTTATATATATGTTGAGTGCAGACAGGTCTGTTTCGTTCTATAAGAACTCATCAGTGTGGCTAGACATACTAGCTTTCCGTAACTGGGATCGAAACCCGGTTGACTCAAACGCCAATCCAAGCCTCTACCCCTCAGCCACGAGGAACCAGTAGCAGCGAAGTAAATTTTAAACGGTTATGAATCACAACTACTATTGTTTACATACATCCGCTTAACGGCTACCAAGAGCTCAATTCATATATGAAGAGCCTTGCAATAAACGCTAATGGCAACGCGATTACTTCATTCGCAAGAGAACTCAACCCTACGGGGGTAGGGGAGTATATATCTATATAGTCATCCACAGACAGATCTGTTTCGTTCTACCAGAACTCATCAGAGAATATATATATATATATATATATATATATGAGGTGCACACAACATCTAATTGTCCTGGAGACCATTTATATCTTACTTAATAGGCAAGCAAAACCCCGAACACTCTTTGAATTTATTAGGAGATATCTCTTGCTTGACTTAGGGTTGTTTTTCATTTGTTTTCTATCCCCACTTTGCCTTGCAGTCATTTTAATTTCCCCCCTTCTTTTATTTAATCTTATTCACATTGTTTTTTAATCGACTTCTCAAGGCTGTCGCTTGACAAATCTCAGATGAAAGGGCTCTTACGATTTCAATAAAATTTCTTCATATTGTAAATCTCCTATTTTCGCATATGTCTCTGAGCATTTGTCTTTTTAAATTTGCACGTACCAACAATATATATATATATATATATATATATATATATATAAGTAAAAAACTCGCCATTGATATATTGTATCGGGTCCGTACCGACTAGATATTAGTTGTCTAACTTTCTGAGACGAAGCTTGTAACAATACAGGAATACTTCACACTTGTACCCGGTTATGGTTAACAAAATCAGAACAGGTGACCTCCGTGGATTCAATAAAGGACGTAGTTCGAAGTTCCGTCAAGGTTCCCGAGTTCGACAAGCACCTGAAGAAGGCTGGAGGACACATCGGCCGAAACGTTGTGGAAATAACAATAAAGATGAAGATAATAGTCCGAAAACCCTTAGTGTTAAAAATGATACCTAATAATATCCATTTTTGATTGTTTAATATTCTACTAGATATAAGATTTTTGGAATGTATCTATTTATGAATGATACTATAATCATCTGATAATTATAAGAAAATATATCACAGATAAGTAACAAGAGAACGACGAGTTATTACGCTCCGCCCCGCCTCTATCCAACGAAATAGGTGAGGTAGGTGTGAATAAACAATATATGGGCGATGAAAGATCGACGGTATAACTTTGTTTACCTATTTATTCTATATTAAAGTACGAACACGTACTCTTGCCCAGTCAGCTAGGACTGCAGAATGCACCGTCTGCTTCTCTGCAGAGGGGTAAGACTCCCTCAACGAGCGTCCTAGATATGACACTAAGCAATCTGATGGTGAGATTCCAGTAATGCTGGAGCTTTGGGGAATGCGGAGTACCTGTTTATTGCCTTAACTCCTAAGTCCATTCTGGCCCGGAGTGGTAGCACCTGATAGGGTCCTATCATTAGGTCAAATAGAACTAAACTGCGTACTTATGCTAAACTGAATTGTTTGAAATAGAACTGTTTTGATATCTAACTGTATAAACATAAAACTATAATTATACTAAACTGAATTGTTTGAAATACAACTGTTTATATGTTTAAAAATGGATTTGGCATTAATAACCTACAATGGGTGAGGTGCCATAAACCCACCCCATATATATATATATATATATATATATATATATATATTTCTTTAAGAAAAAAACAAAACCGGTCTCATTAGGATTATGAATTTATTTCCATATTGTTATGTGTTTTTGATATAAATGAAAAACACGAATATATATATATATATATATATATATATATATGTTTGTGTGTGTGTATATATATAAATATATATATATATATATATATCATCACATTGCTGAATCAACGTCCTGTAAGTATCTCTGTATTAAGCACTCTCAGTTTGTGAACACTAGCTGTTAAAATGCAATTCAGACAATGAGAACACCGTCATCATGATTAACAGTGCTTGACATTTATGTGGAGGCGGGGCTTGGAATAAACAAATTGTATCCCCCACGACCCACCAAAAAATGGATGTCCTAGGTATAACGCTAAACTGCACGTGACGGTAAGGTTCCAGTTCTGAATATCTTGTGCCCGTGGTGTAGTCGTTATCGCCGTAGGAAATGAACACAGCGATACGAGTTCAAATCCTGGACGATACTGATTGCATTTCACATAGCACTAATACCCTTGGGAAAGGTATGAATCCAATTATTCTCCCTCCAGCTATGGGTAAATAGTAGGACAGACTAGGTTCTTCAGCCTTGGTGAGGCAACTGGTCTAGGAGAAGGAAAACTCTGAATTCAAACCTGTTAAACTCCGCTTAAAAATTGACCTAGTGTCATATCCTGCCCGAGCGGAGGGGTTGGGTAAATAGTATCTTGTGCATGTGGAGTATACTTTCGTTGCCATTTATCCAAGGTCCACTCGGACCCGGAGTGATTATAGCTTCAAGTTACTTAATACAAATAATTTACAATTATGTGATATCAAGTATTCCTATCTAATACTAAAAATAATATGGTTTTATGTAATTATTATTTTTATTTAATAACAATAATAATTTATTGGCACACAGTTATGTTTTCACGTATTCTTATTTAATACAAATAATTAGATGGTTTCAAGTAATTATTTATATGTAATAATAATTATCTATTGGCACACAGTTATATTTTCAAGTATTCCTTTCTAATACTAACAATTAGATGGTTTCAAGTAACTAATAATTATAAACCTTAGTAAACAATAGTAGCTTCAAATAACTATTCTTCATAAAAAAAATACGTCCCTCATAGTAATATAGTATCAAGTATTCCTAGTGAATACAAATAATTTCTTAAACAGATCTACTTGACCTGTTGATGTGACCATAAGAGGTACTATCATTCAGGATCAGAGTGGACCTTGGACTTATGACAATAAAGAAGTACATCACTCTCCCTGATCGGTAGAATTGTATATTCACCATCAGATGCCAGTTAGTGTCAAACCCAGGAACCCCCATCAAGTCGGCTGGGGCTGTAGAATACACGGACTGCAGAGGGATAAGTTGCCCCAGACGCAACGAGTATCCTGAATATGACATTAAACAATTTGATAATGAGACTCCTTCCTGGCCATTGCTCCCAAGTCAACCCTGACCCCCGAGTGATACAACCAGATAGGGTCCTATCTAAGGATCAAATAGAACTATTTGACATTTAAACTGTGTCCAAACAAATGACTTACACTGAATTAATTTTTTAGAAATAGAACTGTTTGACAATTTAATAATGCATAAACAAAAAACAGATGTTTAATTGAATTGTTAGTGATACATAACAATACTTGGAACCATTTAACTGTGTGCAAACGGATATGTAATGCTGAAAAGAAGTATAGGGTGTGTCCTCGTGGTGTAATGGTTAATGCGATGGACTACGGAATCGTAGTACGTGAGTTCGTACTCCAGTCGCGCTATTACGTTCACTTTCGGACAAATACCCTTGGGAAAGGTATGAACCCACTTATCCGCCCAGCTATGGGTTAAATAGTACCACTAGTACCACTACTGTCCTTCTCGGAGAATCGCTTTGGCATTAAATAACCAACAATGGTTGATATGCCATTAAACAAAGAAACCAACCAAAAGAAGTATAAGTGTTAGATAGCAATGATTGAAACCATTTAATTGTGTGGAAACAATAGCAATAATTGTGTGAAAACAAATTAGTTCTAACTGATTTCAAAATGAAATCACATACAATCGTTCACTTAAAAATCATTTGTGAATAAAGGACAGGTGTAATTGAATTTTTTGTGATACATAGCAATAGTTGGAACTATTTAACTATGTTGACTTATGCAAAATTGTTAGAAATAAAACTGTTTGATCATTTCACTGTGTGTATCTACACAATGTGTTTACAAATCATAAATTTTTAATATATATGTAAAAACAGGATTTGGCATTAAATAACCAACAATGGTTGATATACTATTAAACAAAGAAACCAATCAAAAGAAGTAGAAGTGTTTTGATACCAATAATTGAAACCATTTAACTGTGTAGAAACAATAGCAATAATAGTGTGCAAACAAATTAGTTCTAACTAATCTAAAAATGAAATCACCAACAATCATTCACTTAAAAATCATTTGTGAATAAATGACGGGTGTTTAATTGATTTGTTAGTGATACACAGCAATACTTGGGACTATCTAACTTTGTTGATTTATGCTAAATTGAATTGTTTGAAAAAGAACTGTTTGAACATTTAACTGTGTGCAAACAAATGTTTAATTGATTTGTTAGTGATACACAGCAATACTTGGGACTATCTAACTTTATTGATTTATGCTAAATTGGATTGTTTGAAATAGAACTGTTTGAAGATTTAACTGTGTGCAAACAAATGTTTAATTGATTTGTTAGTGATACACAGCAATACTTGGGACTATCTAACTTTGTTGATTTATGCTAAATTGAATTGTTTGAAATAGAACTGTTTGAACATTTAACTGTGTGCAAACAAATGTTTAATTGATTTGTTAGTGACACACAGCAATACTTGGGACTATCTAACTTTGTTGATTTATGCTAAATTGAATTGTTTGAAATAGAACTGTTTGAAGATTTAACTGTGTGCAAACAAATGTTTAATTGATTTGTTAGTGATACATATCAATACTTGGGATAATCTAAGTGTGTGCTAACTAATGAGTAAAGTTGAATATCGTTATTAGTGTTGATTAGCAATATTTGAAAATGTTTATGCGTATACCTAAATTTAATTGCTTGTGTTACATGACAATGCTTGAAATTATTTAACTGTTGCAAATAAAACTATTTATGTTAGATAGCAATATTTGAACCATTTACTTGAGTTCAAACAAATGATAACTATTAAATGGAACTATTCGTGTTAGAATATTTGGAACCATTTAACTGTGTGCAAACAATAACCACACACGCACACACACACACGACATCTCCACACTAGACGGAACCCCTCTTAAACTAGTAGACAAATTCACTTACCTAGGAAGCAGCGTCTCATCAACCGAAAAGGACATCGACATGAGGTTAACAAAGGTATGGACAGCTATCAATAGGCTATCGATTATATGGAAATCAGACAGAACCGATAAAATGAAACGCAGTTTCTTCCAGGCAGCGGTCGCATCGATACTGTTATATGGATACACTACATGGACTCTAACAAAACCGCTCGAGAAGAAGCTAGACGGCAATTACACAAGAATGCTGCGACCAATCTTGAACAAGTCCTGGCGGCAACACCCCACAAGACACCAACTGTACGGCCACCTGCCTCCTATCACGAAAACTATCCAAGTTAGACGAACCAGACATGCAGGACACTGCTGGAAAAGCAGGGGCGAACTCATAAGTGATGTACTCTTATGGACCCCCACATATGGCCGAGCAAAAGCAGGACGACCAGCACGAACATACATTCAGCAACTATGTGAGGATACGGGATGTAGCCCAGAAGACCTGCCAGAGGCGATGAACGATAGGGAGGAGTGGCGAGAGAGGGTCAGGGATATCCGTGCTACCAGCACGACATGATGATGATGATATATATCCAACTGGTGTCCGAAAACTATGGGTGAGAACTATTCATATATAGAATATGTGAGGGATTTTATATAAATCTCTAGGAGTGCTAGATTAATGGCTATTGCTATACATCCCATTTTAGGTTTATATAAGAAAACTCACATACAGAGCGTATATATAACTGGAAGAAAACTCAAACCTGGTTAAATTGTAGTTCGTATTTCGGCGATGAATATGATCATAGTCTCTTTAAATGACATACACGCTTAATTTGATTGTTTGTTGGTTTGAGTTTTGTTGAATATCAATCTTTGAAGTTTATTTAATGCCAAAAGCATTTTTATACAAATAAAGAGTCTTATTTTAAACAATTCTGTTTAACATAAGTACACAATTTAATTGTCAAAAACATTTCTAGTTCAAGCTATTCAGTTTAGTCAAACATTTCTAATTCAAAGAATTTAGTTTAGTATAAGATCATTTTTGTTTACACACAGTTAAATGTTAAAACAGTTCTATTTCGGACAATTCAGTTTAGCGTAAATACAGTTTCAATGTCAAATACAGTTCTATTTCAAACAATTCAGTCTAGCATAAGTACGCAGTTTAGTTGTATTTGACCCATGGATAGGGCTCTATCAGGTGCTCTATCAGAGTAGACCTGGGAGTGATGGCAATGAAGGGGTACTCCACATTCTCCAAAGCCCCTGTATCACTCACCTGTATCACTCACCATCAGATTATTTAGTGTCATCTCAAGCGCACTCATTGGGGGGTGGGTCTTACCCCTGTGCTGAGGTGCAGTCGGTGTATTCTACAGCCCCAGTCGACTGGGCAACCTTAATTTGAGGATGAAATATTTGCTGATTTCACCCTAAAATCAAGTGTGTATGTCATATATATTTAATATATACAATGGTTGATATGCCATGAAACCAAACCAAACCAAACCAAATCATATATATCTAATATATTTGTATAAAGAGGATTTGGCATTAAATAACCTACAATGGTTGATATGCCATAAAACCAAAACCAAAGCAAATCATATATATTCAATATATATGTATAAAGAGGATTTGGCATTAAATAACCTACAATGGTTGATATGCCATAAAACCAAACCAAACCAAATCATATATATTCAATATATATGTATAAAGAGGATTTGGCATTAAATAACCTACAATGGTTGATATGCCATAAAACCAAAGCAAACCAAATCATATATATTCAATATATATGTATAAAGAGGATTTGGCATTAAATAACCTACAATGGTTGATATGCCATAAAACCAAACCAAACCAAATCATATATATTCAATATATATGTATAAAGAGGGTTTGGCATTAAATAACCTACAATGGTTGATATGCCATAAAACCAAACCAAACCAAATCATATATATATTTAATATATATGTATAAAAAGCATTTGGCATTAAATAACCTACAATGGTTTATATGTCTTAAAACCCAACCAAACCAAACTTTGCTAATGGTAGTTCCTTTTCTTTTTGCTGATAAACCCGCCAAATTCTTTTCATAATAGATAGTGACAGTCTCTTACAATTTTGAGTATAAAAAAGCAATTTATGACTTTACTGCACCTGAAGACCAGAAAATCTTGTGTTTGAATGACAAAACTGAATCTCATGATGAATGAGAGTGTCACATTTACTTTTTGTACTGTCTGTATTATCAAACAATTTACCTTGACTTAAATTCCTCGTTTTTAAAATGTTTTTAAAATATCAAAACTATTTGTGTCAGTCAAAAGTTTTGCAATATTTTGGCAACATGACGCACAATTCGGCAGATTCAGTCGCTTTTGCCGATGTCGTGAAGATGACGAACTACACTGTACTGTGAGATGCTGATCTCGCCTGATACTCTCCGAAAGCTACTCACTGAATTTCCGAATTTGTGAAGATGACGAACCACACTGGACTGTGAAAGGCTGATCTCGCCTGATACTTTCCGAGAACTACTCACTGGATTTGCCAAGGACTGTGGGGGTTCTATGTTCGCCTGATACTCTCCAAGTATCACCACCGTATTAACTTGGAGCACAGCCACGGGATCCCCGTTTTGAGGCCAACCTGATCTAGTCTAATTTTCGAGGTTCTTTCAACCCGAGCGAAATTTCTTCAACCATCTGTTTACTGCGCTTTTACTTTTTACACAACAATTGTTATTGGTTGCTTCAGCGGCGTTATGGCTCAGTTTGAACCTGTGAAACATAAGTTCCTGAATTAGAAGATGTTGCACGTTCATCTGTGCGACTTTCAAATCACACACACAGAGTAAAGCAATGCATAACGTGTCAGCACACTAACTACCACGATACTACCGTGTGTGAAACTACAGTGTGTACTTTCCACCAGTTGGACAGTTTCGGTCTGGTGATATAAACGCCGCAAACTACTAAGATATTGGAAAACCTTTGACTCTCCCGAGTAAAGTAAGTAAAGTTGGCGACCTTAGTCGAGGGTGACCCGAAGGCTACCTTTTTAATAGCTACTACACCGAGGTGTAGGAGAGGGCGCTACTCCATTCCCTGGATTAATCTACTTTACCCTTGATCCTTACCTTATCGTGCTGAGTGCTAAGCAAGAAGGCATCAAGTACCATTTTTTTGAGTCTTTGGTATGACTCGACCTGGAATTGAACCTTCGGTCTTCCGGACCATTGGCGAACACTTTACTCATTAGGCCAATCGCCCGTCCCTTGTAATTTTGAATAAATTGTCCTTCTTGTGGATTGTACGATTCCCTCCACTTTTTTATTTTTGATAGTTGGAGAGAGGCTGACTGAGTTTTGATGCTTGACCATTATATAAAGATGAAATAACGCCGAATAACTATATTCAAGAATTTATTTATTCATGGGTCTCGGCTCATATTCGTATTTACTTTTCTGATTTTATCAAGAATCAAATTGGTTTAGAATGTTCTGATGATGATATGAATGAACATCGAAATATCACCTACACACAACTTTTGTCTTTTAACTAAGTTTAGATCATTTACAAACGCTATCCTTATATATATATATATATATATATACTTTTTCTACTCCGTTGGCAGGGCTTAGAATACGTTGACTTTACCTCTTGCAGATAGGTAAGACCCCCTCCAAAAAGGAGTGTCCTTGGTAAGATAAAAAATATCTTAATTTGATTTTTTCGCACGCATTGCTCTATTATGATCAGCCCGCTCAGTCGGTGGGGCTTATAACACGCACACTGCATCCCTTGCAGTGGGGCAAGATCCTTCCCCAAAATATATATGGTTTCAAGTAACTAATGATAATCCTTTGTAAACAATTATTGCTTCAAGTAACTATTCTTTATACAAATAATTTGCCCAGTTCTATGGCATCAAGAATTTCTATTAAATACAAATTATTTGCAATCAAATCTATTTGATCAATTGATAGACCTCGGACAGAAACTATTACTTCGGATGAGTGGTTTGGTTTGGTTTGGTTTCTTTGTTTTAATGGCATATCAACCTTTGTAGGTTATTTAATGCCAAAGCCATTCTCCTAGAAGAACAGTAGTGGTACTATTTAACCCATAGCTGGGAGGATAAGGGGGTTCATGCCTTTCCCAAAGGTATTTGCCCGAAAGTGAAGAGTAATAGCGCGACTGGAGTTCGAACTCGCTTACAACGATTCCGCAGTCCATCGCTTTAACCATTACACCACGAGGACACTATGAGGATGAGTGGGGACCTTGATATAATGACATTGAAGATGTACTTCACATTCCCCAGATCTCAAGAACTAGAGCCTCGCCATGAGATGCAGCTCGAGTGGGTGAGCTGCATTCATAGCACAGCATAGTACAAGGTCACTTTGGTCTAGTGTAAGCTATGTGCAGGCACTCGTGCCGGACTCACGTAATATAGCGAGTGAGTCCAGAGGCTCGAGCCCAACCTTACCCCTCTTAAAATCCCCCACTTTAAAAAAGACTTTGTGTCAAGTCTTGTCTGATGGGAGACAGAGACAAATATAATACATGTTGCCTTCAATAAGTTTACAGACTTTTTTGTATAGGCATTTTAAATTGTCGTAGATTCTTGAAAATTCAGTATGTTATTGCTATACATCTTATGAGATGACTGACCAATTTTTATAATTTCAGGTTCAAATGAACAGCTACAGCAGGAATTGGAATACACCCTACTAAAGCCTGATTGTCTCAGCTGGTGAATTTCAAAAATGCAATCTGGACGTGAGAACACTTTAGAAGAACGATATGCAATAAAATTCTGTTTTAAATTTGGAAAAAATGCTGCCACAGAAACGTATGGAATGTTTCAGACTACTTTTGGACCATCTTGCATGAATCGAGCATCAGTTTTTGAGTGGCATAAGAGATTCAAGGAAGGCAAGGAGTCTGTGAGGGATGATGAGAGGTGTGGCAGGAGTAAGGAAATCAATACACCAGAGTTGATTGATTCTGAATACAAATTCGGCTTAAAAATTGACCTTGTGTCACATCCTGCTCACAGCGAAAGAGTTAGGTAAGTACGTACACGGTTGAATTCACTTTTATTTTAATCCTCGAAGCTGTTGTGAACATACAAACTTACAACATTGTAACATTTTGTGGCCATAGACTACAAAAGGTGCGCGTGAAAAACTTCTTCATATTTGTCAGTCATATTCTTAATATCAGTCCGTATTCCAGACATCAGTTCGATGTCTTTCGTTTAAAAAAACATCTTTTTTTCTAACGAAGCCTGACTGTTACCCCTAATTAGATTTGAAACGGAAAAAATCGCTTTCTTGCCTTTTAAATTCGAGACTGCTGAAATCAACAAGAGTTAGAACATCTGTTGTATGTAATTTGGATTACTTAGTAAAATTGAATTTTTATTTAAATATTGTCAGGGCGTCTTTCCTCTTCTTTTCTTCTATAGAGTCTTCCACATCTGGGTAGAGTTATCTCTGATGACATGATGTTATATCTACATGCAACATTACAAAGAAATATGCCAATGTCGTTAGGCTTTTTCGGTTGAAAAAGTTATCTCTAAGAGTCATTTTAAAGAATAATTTTTTTTTTTAATTATAGGCATAAATATATTTTATATTCAGAGTGCGGAAGCAAAATTAGGAACATTCTAGCATGATAATAAACGACTCTATTATAAAACAAGATTAATTTTAATTAAAAAAAAAAAAATAACAAAATAAGATAGACACCAAACAGTAAATTTATTCAAAATTGCCGCTGTTTTTAAATTATTGTATCAAAACGATTTGCATGGCTTCAAAATAAATTCTTCAGACATTTTATTACATATTTCTCAATAGCAGTCTTAAGCGAACCAATATTTGGATGGTAATTTGGATTTGTTTTATTTCCTAAAACACCCCATACAGCGTAATCAAGGGGGCTAAGGTTTGGATTTGATGGGGGCCATAAAGAAACTCCAATTATTTGGGAATTTTTTTTTTTATTGGTTTCGGCGTTAAGCAAATCATAGATTCTTGGTCATTTCTTTTCTTGCTCACTCATATTGGTCTGAATTTTAAGGAAAAAATGCTTGAATAATAGAGCTAATCATGACAATTTAGATTGTTTTGCGTTTTTTTTTTTTCAAAAACAGGTAAAAAAAAGTTTAATCGTGTCATAAAAAATGACAATATCTTATAATAGAGATTATGTGTCTGTCTGTCTTTAAGAAAAAATACATCATCGCTAACATCACAATTCCCTTAGTTATTTACATTATATTCTCAAAGATTATCAAATGATCATTTTTTAATCTTAATTAGCATGTGTGACGAGGAAATATGACACCCTCATACATTCGCCGGGTTATGGGGAAAGGAACTGCGACAATCTGGCCGTTAGCTGACATTAGTAGTAACCAAGTGGAAAGGCCGTCTCTCTTCAACCCTCCTATATTACCACTAGGTGACATGGGCATGAGAAAACCTCATTAGCCATGTATGTGTCAGCGGAGAGAGCAGGACCTGCGACCATGATCTGGGCGGAGGAGTAGACTGCAAAAAAGCCAACACGTGGTAAATTTTCAAACTGCGGAAACTAACCAGTTGCCGTTTTTTCGTCGGAGAACGAAGACACATAATTTGGGACATGGAAGAAACCCAAATTCCAAAATAATGCCACGCAGGGAACTCTGAGAGAAAAGAAAAAGCTTCTCCTTTGAATGAATTCGCACTCCGAGGTATGGTGAGCCTCGTTAAACGAATACCCAAAGAAAAGACTTGTCCACGAGGAAAGAGACAATAATTAATCTTGGTCTTATCTGAAATAAGACGTAAATCTCTTTATCAACGTGTTATGGCATCCCAATAACGAGCGGAAAAAGAGGAAAGAAAAAAACTCCACGAAATCCCAAGTAAGTGAACATACAATTGAAGTATATTCAAATTTATCTTGTTGCATTCATGCTGACGTGAATAAAAGACAAATTACGGAAGGAAACAATAACTCTGATAAGATAGAGGAGAAAGGATGAGGGAATATTCCCCTAATGATAAACTTGAGATTTGGAGTACGGGCTCTGCAATCAAATCCCAAAGTCTGAAGGAAAGCGGACTGTATCTACCGCTGACGAACTGTATTTTCACCTTCCGCCATTTAGAAGAAAGACTTTTTCGCTCCTGGCTTTTACCTGAATTGCTTTTTTTGTTTGTTTCTTTCTTTAATTCAATAAAAGAATATTGTTATTAATCTTGTTAAACCAAACACGGCAGTTCAGAGTCCTTTATTTGTTATGGGAGAATTGTATTTGTCAAAAGCCTTGTACTTGAAGGGGAAAGCTCGCTAGTTAGCTGTGCTGACTTTTAATAATTCCCCTAGAACCCACTTAGTGGCTTTAAAATGTGGTTCAGCTAGGGAGTTGATGATATCTGTAATATTAAATAGCGTCGGCAAACCACCGCCAACGTGTGTGCCCTGTTCAAACTGGTGGACTTGGCAGGAACGATCGGCACCCTACTAGCCCGCGAGGCAGATGGCGGCGTAATACGTTATTTATTAACGATGTCTCTGTTAAAATCTAGCTGAGTTAGACTTGCCTCAAAACAGTCTCTGTTATTAAGGATATCTAACTGACTTCCCGCCAAGTTAGGACGCGACACAAGGTCATTTTATGGAGTGGGGGGCATGCACGAATTGAGACTAATGTATGGCCGTCACAAAAAATGCTTGGCACTTTCGGCATTCCTCATATTGGGGCGCTTCAGGCGCAGCCTTCTAAGCAGGTATTACCTAGGGGAAGAGTATCCCTTAGGACCAAACAATTTAAATTAATAACACCCACCTGATGCGAACGCTAGGCAGGGCCATGCTATTGATATTTATGCAACCTCCCACCAGGTAGGATTTGACACGAGGGCATTTTACCGTCGGAGGCTATGAACGAATCGAGAGTCATGCAAAGCTGTCTCAAAAAATGCTTGATACCATCAGCATTTCCTATTTTAGGGCGCCTCAGGCATCAAGCCATGAACTCAGCCTTGCAAAGTAGATATTACTAGCGGGGACGTTCCCCTGGGAACAGGCAATTCAGCTTAATAACACCTATTTGACGCCAGGCAGGCCCGTATTATTAATCTATTTAAAATCCTGCAATACACGTTATATATCACAGAGAAATAAAGATTTACATCGTATATATTATGGATAATTTGCATGCTGGTTTAATAGATTATTGTTTGGTTCTAATATTGACTCCTACTTGATTTTTAATATCGTTTTATTTTAAAAGGTATCAAAAGCAATCTAATAAGGTGTAAACGATGAATTAGCACTAATTAAGTTTTAAAATTTTAATGTGAGTACTAATAAATAAAAAAAAAAACACAAAAAATTGATTTAAAAAAAAAATTATTTATTATAGACAGCATTACAATTTGTTTATTCATTACGAGACCCTCCGGCATCAATGTCAGGCTGAATACGCCTTCTGAGAGAAATGTATGCATTCACGGTATCCACACGATTAATTGACCGAAAGACACGTTTAATTACACTCTTTAGAGACTCAGTGCTGGTGTGTGCGTCATTATTAGACATGTTTCCAACTTAGCTCCATAACCAGTAATCACAAGGATTTAAATCTAAGGAACTATACGACCAAATATCTTTGGGCATAAAAAAGGGCAATTCTAGATCCATGAGCAGACGCTGAATTTTGGATGAATATAACTCGCTCATAATTTTGTTTTTTGATCCAAGGCATCAAAACTTCTTTCAAAATTTTTACATACTCAGAAGCGTTGATTTTCGTCCCAGCTTCGATGAAATGAGGAGGCCTAATGTCGTCGCTCGTAATTGCCAAAAAATAAAAAAAACATAACCGACTGATACTGGATGTTTGTTTTCCATCACTGCAGGAACTTCTCCGTGGCTTTTTGCTATCACTCGTGAGTTACAACGATTTTTTTTACGTCTACAACGAATTTCTTTTCATTCACAAAGATCTTAACATCTCCTCAACGATTCTTTTGGTTATTTAAGAGCAGTGGACTCCTTTCAATCCTGATGGCTTTTATTTTTCAATAAGTATGCAACGTCTTTGCCTGTAATTGGATTTCATCTTCAAATCTTTTCTAACGTCTTTTGAGATCGTCATTTTGCTCAAATTTCGTGACTTTGCCAATTTCGCCATGGATTTTAGAAAGTTTGCTTCAACGCTTCGTTTTAATCCACTTAAGAAGCAAAGAGTTAATTTTTTATCACTTCTGGGATTGTAAGTTTTTTGTTGAACACTTTCTCCTTTTTTAAGTTTCGCCACTATGCGATAAACTGTTCTCTTAGCATATTTTGTAAGTTTTAAAATTGAGGACGCATTGTGTCCAGCGCGCTATAATTCTAAAATTGTATTTCTTCGAGCAATTTCGGAGGTTTTAGACATTTAAAAAAAATGATGTTTTTACAGTAAATAGGCATGTGAGAGATAAATAATTCAGAAAAAAAAATTTTTTTTTTCGCGAATTAATCTTAAGAAGCTCTTAAAATAGTGCCTATTCATCGTTTACAACCTGTATGAATAATCTTTTATAGAAGTCAATTAAAATAAAATAAAAATTATTATAATCTTTTTAATGCGTTTTTATTTAGCTTCGTTAGTATTTCTAATCTAATCTAATATCTTATTGAAATAACATTTAGATACTTTTAGATATTTTTGTTAGTTTAAATAATTTTCTTATTGCATCATACATATATCAAGAAAGCATTGTATTGTTTTATGTTTAACGTTCAATTCTTTCAGAATATTAAACTAAACTAAGGTCATAGTAAAAATGATCCTCTGCCTAAGCTTGAAGGCTCAAAGTTAGAACTATGCTGTTATTTACTAAACCTTACTTAGATATGGCACAAAGACCTCAGGTTGCTTACAGTAAGTAGTAAAGTTGGCGACCATAGTCGAGGGTAACCCGAAGGCTCCTTTTCGATAGCTACTACACCAAGGTGTAGGGGAGGGCGCTTACTTCCTGTTATTTAATTGTTCACCCACCTAAGTAGTGAACAGGCTCATTAGTGCGGTTTTTTTCAGTATGACTTAACTTAGGAAATTCAATTGATCTGCCTTCTCGGTGGGGCTTAGAATGCGCTCTGTATCCCCTGTATAGGCTTAAGACCCCCCTCCACGAAAAAAGGGTGAGTTGTCCTGAGTATGATACTAAACTACGTCCGATGGTGAAGTTCAAGTTCTGATGCTCTGGGGAATATGGGGTATCCCATTGTTGCCATTACTCCCAGTTCTACTGTGATCTGAAGTGGTAGTATCTGTTTGGTCTCATCTATGGAACAAATAGATCTGTTTGAAAATTATTAGTATTAGATGTGAATACTTAATACCATATAATTGTAAATTATTTGTTTTTAGTATAGTTACTATAAGCTATAATTGTTTACTATAGCCAAGTTGGCTTGGGTTGTAGAATACACCGACTGCGCCTCTGCAGAGGGGCAAGACCCCCCAATGAGTGTCCTGGATTTGACACTAAACAATCTAATGGTGAGGTTCCAGTGATGCTGGGGCTTTGGGGAATGCGGAGCACCCCTTCATTGCCATTGCTCCCAGGTCCTATCTGGCCCGGTGAGGTAGCGCCTGATAGGGTCTTATCTATGGATTAAATAGAACTAACGGCATACTTATGTTAAACTGAATTGTTTGACTAAACTGAATAGCTTGAAATAGAAATGTTTTTCACCGTTAAATTGTACTTACATTTAAACTGCGAACTTATACTAAACTGAATTGTTTGAAATAGAACTATTTTCATAAAAATGGATTTGGCGTTAAACAACCAACAAAGGTTGATATGCCATTAAACCCAAACAACAAACAACTAACTAATTGTTTACTAAGGACTATTATTATTATTATTATCATTATTATTATTTACTCATTAGAGTTTTTCACCTCAGCTAACACTGATGGTTTTTCACTGGAGTCTGAGTGACAGCAAGTCTCCTCAAGTTTCCAGGACTCTTCTCAGTATTCTGTCCGTTCTCAATAATGTAGTAGTTTGGATGGTCTCCACTCGTCAGCCAACTTCCAAGTCCTCCAGTCCCTTTAGTAATCCTTTAGTTACTGTTCTAAACGCACCAATTACAATTGGTATAATTGTCACCTGCATATTCCATAGTTTTTTCAATTCCCTAGCAAGGTCGAGGTACTTATCCTTCTTTTCACGTTCTTTTAGTTTTATTCTGTGGTCAGCCGGGACAGCAAAGTTGACAAGTTCTCTTCTTTTTGTTGATTATTATTAGGTCTGGTCTTCTGGCCGAGATTAGGTGATCCGTGTGTCCTTGCGATTTTTTGACACTCGAGTATGCTGATGGTCTCCCACTGGAGTTTGAATGACGTCAAGTCTCCTCGTGTCTCTAGGACTATTCTCAGTATTCTAGCCGATCTTAACAATGCTTCAGTTTGGATAGTCTCTGTTTATCCTCCGTTTCCCAACTCTTCCTACCTCCTTCTCAAGCCTTTGGGGATCTTTCCGAGTACACCAGTTACAATTGGTATCACCGTCACCTTCATTTTCCATAGCTTTTTTTTAATTCTCTGGCAAGGTCTAAGTCTTTTTCTCTCTTTTCGTTTCTTTCATTTTAACTTTCTGGTCCTCTAGGACGACAAAGTTCACTAATTGGCAGGTTCTTTCTTTCTCTTTTTTTTTGTTAATTATTTCTTGGTCTGGTCATCTAGCCTGGATTAGGGAATCTGTTTGTATCCTCAAATCCCACCATTATTATTTTACTCCTTTGAGAGTTTTCCACACTAGCATTCGCTGATGGTTATTTCACTGGAGTGAGAGTAATAGCAAGCCTTCATAAGTCTCTAGGACTCTCAGTATTCTGGCTAATCTAAATAATACTGTAGTCAGGCTGGTTTCCACTTTTCTTATTTCCAAATCTTCCAGTCCTTTTATCAATTCTTTGGGGATTGTTCCAAGCTCTGTCACCTTCATGTTCCATCGTTTTTTTAGTGCTCTAGCAAGGTCTAGGTATTTATGTTTTCACTTTCTTTTAATTTTACTCTGTGTAAAATCTACTAGTCAGCAGGCTCTCTTTTTTTTTTTTGTTGACAATCTCTAGGTCTGGTCGACTGGCCGAGATTAAGTGTCTATTTGTATTTCAAAATTATTATTATTATTATTATTATTATTATTAGAATACACCTGTCATTAATGACAGTTGAATTTTATATACGAGATTCCTTCAATAAGTTTCCAGATTTTTTTTTTTTTTGTACAGGCATTTTAAATTGTCGAAGACTCTTGAAAATTCAGTATGTTTTTGCTATACATCTTATGCGATGACTGAACAATTTTTATGATTTCAGCTTCAAATGAACAGCTACAGCAGCGATTGGAATACACCCTACTGTCACAGCTGGTGGATTTCAAAAATGCAATCTGGACGTGTGGACACTTTAGAAGAACGATATGCAATAAAATTGTGTTCTAAACTTGGAAAAAATACCACAGAAACGTATGGAATGCTTTAGACTGCTTTTGGAGCATCTTGCATGAATCGAGCATAAGGCAAGGAGTCTGTGAGGGATGATGAGAGGTGTGGGAGGAGTAAGGAAGTCAGAACACCAGAGTTCATTGGCTAAATAAAGAATTTCATGGAAAAGGACCGTCGTGTGTCAATAGAGACAATAAGTGCACAGTTTGATTTCAGTGTGGGAACTGTACACACAATTATTCGCGAGGAACTGAAGATGCGGAAGATTTGCGTGAAGTTTGTCCCGAGAGTGCTCAGAGAAGACCAGAAAGAAAGATGTTGTCATGACAGCAGGGAGATGGTCGAGCTGATCAATTCAGATCCTGCAGTTCTTGATGTTCTGGTGACCTGCGATGAAAGCTGGATCTACTGCTATGACCCAGAGACCAAGAGACAGAGTTCCCAGTGGAAGCATGCTGGCTCTCCCAGACCCAAGAAGGCCAGACAGAGCAAATCCACTCAGAAACCTTTGATAATCCTTTTTTTTTTTTTGACAGCACTGGCATGATCTACATGCCCTGGGTTCCCACTGGACAGACAATCAACGAGGAATACTATGTTGAAGTTTTAAGGGAGTTCAGGAGGAGATTCCGTCAGAAGAGGCCAGCACTCTTCAAATCGGATCAGTGGTATTTCCAGCAGGACAATGCACCAGTCCACAACTCCATCCTTGTCACAGACTATTTGACCAAGATGGACATCAAGACAGTTCCTCACCGTTCCCATAGTCCAGACCTTGCTCCCTGTGACTTTTGCTTATTCCCTAAGCTCAAGGAAAAACTTAGAGGCTGTCGTTATGAGACAATTGAGGAGATGAAAGAGGCTGTGACGAAGGACATAGACATGCTCACACAAGAGGACTTGCATGGGGCCTTCCAGAAGTTGTTGAAACAGTACAACAAGTGCATTGCAGCCGGAGGAGATTACTTCGAAGGGGACTAGAGTTTCATGTATGTACTATCAATAAAAGTGCCCATACGAAAAAAGTCTGGAAACTTATTGTGTGCTCCTTGTAAAATATCTTTTTTATAATCCAAATTAAAAAGATTTCAGATTCTAAAAGAATAAATCAATCAATGAAAACTCGGATGTTATTGTAATGAAAAACACAAATTTTATGTAGCAAACTTAAAATCCTCAGAGAAATCAAATTGTCTGGGTCGTTAATAAACTGAGACTCTCTCTCTCTCTCTTTCTCACTATTTCTCTCTCTTTCTCATTGCTGTCAATATAGATTCAAAAGATACATAGCCAAGCAAACAAACTCAAAAACGGAAGATACCGTTCTGTTGTGACATCAGCCTGCTTTCCCAACAACTTGTCTGCTTTCTTTGTGTGCAAGCAAATGAGCTATGACTTGTTAAAATGATACCTACAAACTATTCGCTTACAAATTATTCATTTATTTTCTAGAATACACCCGCCTATAAAGACGATTGAATTCTGTATAAAATATCTTTTTTATAATCCAAATTAAAAAGATATCAGAATGTAAAAAGAATAATTCAATAAATGAAAAGTATCTCGTATGTTATTGTAATAAAAAAAACACAACTTTCATATAGCAAACTAAGAATTATCTGAAAAATCAAATTGTCTGTGTCGTTAATAAATTGGAGACTCTCTCACTTTCTCGCTCTTCCTCTCTCTTCCTTGTTGCTGTCAATGTAGATTCAAAAGATACATAGCCAAACAGACGAACTCAAAAACTGAAGAAACCGTTCCGTTGTAACGTCAACCTGCTTTCTCGACAACTTTTCTGCTTTCTTTTCCTTTTTCTTTCGATGTGGCAAGCTACAAATCACAGGATTCGTTCTTTCTTTCTTTCTTTTTCATTTTATTTTTTCTTTCTTTTAAGATTACAAAAAACAAAACAAAACAACCCCCCCAAAACGTCAGAGATCTCACTTTCCGTTCTTTCTTTCTTTCTTTCTTTCTTTAAAAATGTTATGTATACAGACACACAGATGAACACCCAGAACGCTACATTCGTGCTTTATATTATTATCATTATTATTATTAAGTGAAACCTTATAAATGTGCAAACGAATGATTAAATAGAAATAATTATGTGAAATTATATAACCGTGTATTAATTATTAGTATTAGGTAGGAATACAACAATGTGTAAATTATTTGCATTGTATAAGAATACTTGATATCATATAAATGTGTAAAAACCTGTTAAGAAACAATTATATGAAAAATGTAAATATAAAAGTACAAGGAACACGATTCCTTAATTTCTAGGAATAAAATAACCCTAGAGAGGTTGAAATACAGTTAAAATCACTTAATCAATCAATCAATCAATGAAAACCAAATGACGACTGGCCCAGTCGGGTGGAGTTGCAGAAAATGTAACATATTGACCCTTGATCGGGCCGTCAATCAAGAGATGCACCTCTGTAAATAAGCGGAGGAACAGCGAAACAGGCGCACCCGGTCGAAGATATCGGAATATCACCTTGACCTGTGGACGTGGTTCATGCGTATGCCCAGAGGAAGCAGGTGAACGTGAGACAATTATATAACCAGGTGCCACAGACGGCTTGGGTCAGTTCGAGTTCCAGTTACAGTTGGAGTCAGTTGGGGACAAGATGCCGAATTGAAAGCCAGCGGTAGACGGAGGGCTTTGGGCCCTCAGTGACCCACGGTTGGGCAGCCCTGCCAGAATGCGAAAGAAGTGCTGCTATGGTCAAAAGAACTTTGGGTCAATATGTAGCAGTCTGTCCCCGTCTCTAACTCACCTTTCACACACAACCAACATCAATCCTTTCGAGAATAAAGGTATATTCTTATAAAGAAGTGTGTCCGTACGTTCATTGAAGTTCGTCATTATTGTTGACTATGTTTCCGCTTATATTTGTATATGTATTGTATAGTTGTATGAGGCTACACAACAAAAATACCGACTGCGTCTTTGCAGAAGGATAAGACTCCCCCAATAAGTGTCCTGTAGCCCAGTCGGCTGGGGTTGCAGAATACACCGATTGAACCTCTGCAGAGGGGTAAGTCTCTCCCTACGAGTGTCCTGTAGCCCAGTCAGCTGGGGCTGTACGACTGCCTCTTTGTCGAAGGATAAGACTCCCCCAATGAAAGTCCTGTGGCCCAGTCGGCTGGATTTGCAGAATACACCGACTGAACTTCTGCAGAGGAATAAAACTCCCCCAATAAGTGTCCGGTGGCCCACTCGGCTGGGTCTGTAGAATATACCGACTGAACCTCTGCAGAGAGGTAAGACTCCCCCAATGAGTGTCCTGCAAATGACACTAATCAATCTGATGATGAGGCTTCAGTAATACTGATTTGGCATTAAATAACCAACAATGTGTTGATGTACCATAAAACCAAGCCAAACCAAACCAAATAACTTGGTAAATAAGAGACTTCAGAAATAACGAAAATCGAATAAAATCAAATGGATTAAACTAATCTTTATGTTCCCTGAAAGGAATATAAAGGGGAGAGTAGCAGCTCCATAAAATTAAGGCGAGAGGAACATCAGAAAGCCATAATCCAGAGAGAGACGATGAAATCAGGCATAGCTGATCATATGGGGAAAAAAGTGGTAATCAGACCTTTGGAATGAAATCAATAGACAGAGAACTGCAGTGAAAAGTTAGGCGATTGAAAGAATCAGTATATATTTTAGGCTCTGATAACCTTTATAGAAAGCTTAGTATTGAAATTAACAATACCATATGTGATCCTCTAATTGAGAAAGAAAAAATTAGGACTAAAAGAAATTCTACCATCTAATAATAATATATGAATTAGATAACTCTGGTTCAATCAAAGAGATAGTCAAAACGACATTAAGTTTTAGAATCCAAGTTGCTACCATTGAAATGGCTTAGTAGATAGAAGCGCTGATTAAAGTGTACCTTGTTACCTGACAGTTTTAGGTTCAGTACCTAGGTCAAGCAGTGCCTGAAAAAATCATATACTCTGGTCCAGTGAAAGAGATAAACGACATCTCAATTAATAGATACGAGAAAACAATCTATCCCTGTGGATTTAATAGAGTGTACGGCTCAAAATTTTCTGACAAGCACGTAAAGCCGGAGGGTACAATGAACAAAAGGACCGGGCGATAATAAATGAAACAAAAACACAAAATAGGCATCGGAAATTTCACGGACATTCTATACGCGTTCAATGTATTGACATGTCATCTATCCAGTTCATTCAAATCTTACATCAATGAATTAACGTTTAATTGTTAAAAATTAGATCATGTAACAAAAGGATTATAGGAAGAGTCTGTATCTTGGTAAGGTATTCCCAGGTGGTATTGTAAGGTACTTCTTGGTGCTCTGAAACTGATAATGAAACCATGTCTAACTTATCTGATAAAGGCTTTACTGATCGAACAGCTGTTGATCGATATATATAATAGTGGGATCTTGTTAGTTGATTTTAAGATAGTCATTGAGTTAAAAGTTCCTTTTGAGGAAAATATTGACTGGACAATTCATGATAATTTAAAAAAATCAATTAAAATTAATTTAAAATAATTAAAATATTGACTGGGCTATTCATAATAATATTAAAGAATTAATCAAAATTAACTAAAATATTTTTAAAAAAATCATTGAGTTAATAGGTTCCATTTGAGGAAAATATTGACTGGGCAATTCATATTAACATTTAAAAATTTATTAGAATTAATTGATATTAATTGAAATTAATTAAAATATTGACTGGGCTATTCATAATAACATTAAAAATTAGATAAAATTAATTAAGATATTTAAAAAGGTCTTTGAGTTAACAGTTCCTTTTGAGGAAAATATTGACCGGACAATTCATAATAAAATAAAAAAAATAATTGAAATTAATTGAAATTAATTAAAATATTGACTGGGCAATTCTTAATAATATTTTAAAAATTATTTAATTAAAATATTAAAAAGTCATTGAATAGAGAGTTTCTTTTGAGGAAAATATTGATTGGGCACATCAACGTAAAAAGTGGAATAGTACAAACGTCTGCAAGAGCAATGCTTACAAAACGTCTGGACTACTGATATATTCCCAATTGAATTTGAATGACGAGGTTTTATTGCTACCTCGACTTCTACAGATCAAACTAAACTCGATTTGTCCTCAGCAGAAAAACGAAAGTACACCAAGAGGCTCCCAGATCAGGTAAAACCTACATCTGCATAAATCCCAGATTCCCACACAGTAACATGAAAACATAGCCTGGTGATAGCGTAAATTACTGCAAGAGTGCCTTTGGTTAGTGGTCATGATGTATCGTCCCAGAAACGATGCCGGTCACCAGAACCATCATTTAATGAAGGCTTTCTTAGCAGCATTCAACTGCTATCATTGCGGAAGCATTTATGTGAATTCATATTATATATTACATATGCCTATATATATATATATATATATATATATATATATATATATTGTCATCCATAAACAGACTGTTTCGTTGTATTACAACTCTTCAGTATGGGTAGACACGCAGGGTGCTTCAAGCTGAGATCAAAAGCCGCTAAACTTTACACTAGACTTGGTCTCTTACCGGTCAGCCATTTCGGTGACCTACGTCAGCTCGGGAATTATAACGCATTTTGTGTTAGCTTTCGTTTGTTTACATTTTGCGCTATCGGCTACCGGAGTGCTTAATTCGTCAGAAGAGCTTTGCGTTTACTAATCCCTACACACGAACGGGATGAAACACAAGGTTAGTTTTTTAAGCAAAGTTTTACAGATTTGACTATAAAGTTTTCCTTCTCCACAGTAAGTTTTCCTTTTCTCACAGTAAGTTGGCGACTGAAGTCGAGGGCGACCAAAAGGCTCCCATGTCAATAGCTACTACGCCGAGGTGTAGCGGAGGGCGCGACTCCTTTCCCTGGATTGCTCCACTTTCCCCTCGATACGTACCTTATATTGCTGAGTGTTAAGCAAGGAGGTATCAAGTACCATTTTAAAGGTCTTTGGTATGACGCAACCTGGGATTGAACCCAAGTCTCCTGGACCATTAGCGAACACTCTACCCACTAGGCCAGATTTAAAGAAATGGAAAAGAGAGATCAAATACCTAGACTTTGCTAGAGAACTAAAAAACATGAAGGTGACAGTGATACCAATTGTAATTGGTACACCTGGAATAATTGTCAGAGGATTGGTACAGAGATTAGTAGACTCGGAAATTAGAGGGCAGGTGGAGACCATCCAAATGAAAGCATTATTAAGATCAGCCAAAATACTGAGAAGAGTCCTGGAGACTTGAGGAGACTTGCTGTCTCTCAAACTCCTGTGAAAACCCATCATTTAACCATATTTACCAACCCTCCGCTCGGTCAATTTTTAAGCGGAGTTTAACAGGTTTGAATTCAGAGTTTTCCTTCTCTTAAACTAGTTGCCTCACCAAGGCTGAAGAACCTCGTCTGCCCTACTATTTACCCATAGCTGGAGGGAGAATAATAGGATTCATACCTTTCCCAAGGTATGAAATATGTGAAATGCAATTAGTCTCGTCCAGGATTTGAACTCGTGTCGCCATGTCCATTTTCTACGACGAAAACCATTACACCACGGGCACCTCCGCAAAAACCCATCAGTTAACGCTGGTGTGGACAACTCTTAAAGGAGTAAAATAATAATAATCTGGGTTAAAGAGCCCAGCCTGCTTTTCTATTTATCTATTGCTGGTGGGATTCATACCTTTCCCAAGGGCTTCAGCACTATGTGAAATACAAACAACCTCGTCCAGGATTTGAAATCGGATTGCCAAGTTCACTTCTGTTAACTTCGCTTAAAAACTTTTGAAAATTAACATTGCGACGCATCCCGCCCGTGTGGAGGGGTTGGGTAAATATATATTCATGCATATATATATATATACATGTACCCATACATATGTACATATATATACAGAGTGGGGGGGGTCTTCGTCGTATAGTAGCAAACGTGCTTGACATCGTAGTAAGCGAGTTCGAACTTCAGTCATGCTATTACATTCACATTCGGACTAATACCCTTATAAAATTCATGAACCCCCTTATTCCCCAGCTAGTATCACTTCTATTCTTCTATAAGGATAACCCATGAAGGTTGATCCAGTGGGTTAACCACTCGAGTAGGGAGTTGGTAGCTGTCACATACGCGTAAATGCAGAGCTCTTCTTATGAATTGAGCACTGCGGTAGCCGATAGCGTATATGTAAAAATATATACGCAAAAAAACAAAAAACAAAAAAACCTTCGCTTACGCTGAGAATGACAAATGCTCTAGAGTAAGATATCCGACTGACGTAAAGTCAGCCGGGTTTCGATCCCAGCTTGAAGCATCTCACGTGTCTAGCCACTCTGAAGAGTTGTGATACAACGAAACAGTCTGTCTGTTGATGACAATATATATATATATAAATATATATATATAATAAAAATATATATTAGATATATCTATACATTCATCTCATGGAATATATACTGCGACCCTGGGTTTCATGGGGTTTTTTGTAAAACAACCCAGGGTCGCAGTCTATATTCCATGAATTAAATATATATATAAATATATCTAATATATATTTACTTATTATTATTATATAATAGCTCTGTTCTAGATATTGAGCACTCTCCATATTATATTGCATTTGGTTCGACACATACTCACAAAGTGATTTAGTGACAACCGACACTCTTATAATATATATATATATATATATATATATATATATATATATATATATATATATATATATATATATACCCATGTATTCATATGCATACACACACACATATGTTTATATGTGTGTGTGCGTGTTTCATATTAAATCGGTTTTCAGGGATGTTAAAGAAGCAATCTTTACAAGTTTCCTTGACTCTATCACCGTTCATATCTTCAAAAGGAACAATTATTTTAGTGGCATTAAATTGTTCTTTTTGAAGACAAACTTTTACAAAAACAAAACGTTCATTGTCAGTAGATTATAT
>CAUZXS010000827.1:75000-127500 GCA_963585895.1 Sepioteuthis lessoniana | reverse complement strand
AACAAAAAAAAAAAAAAAACCCAACAAAACCAAACGTCTTAATTTTGTTGGGTTCTGCATTAAAAAGAAACAATATTTATAGAAATTATTCATTTCTGGTTGACTTTTTTTTTCTGTTAAACAAAAACGTAACATTTAAGTTGTCCTCGTTTCCCAAATTATGTTTGATGTGAATGACTAACGATCAAATTACATTGAAAGCACTGGTTCCCCTTTCAGGTCACCCAAGTTTAACAGCGATGGTAGGCCACTTCTACTTAGTATCTACTTTTTGTACTGTAAGCAAATTGTGTCGGTGTTTGTATCAGACTTAGTAAAACTTAGTTAAATATGTAAATTCTTGCTAGTCTTAAACAAATTAAAAACTAAAAACTATAAATAAAAATCAATGTAAAAAAACAAAGAAACAAAAACTAAAAAGGGACAAATATAAGTTTCCTTTTTTTTATTGCAAAAATCCATTCTTTCTATCGAAATATATTTTTTATTGTTATATGAAAAAAACTTTTCTCGAATAGTTCTTTTATGGGGATTTATTTCTTGAAATCCCTATTGTTGGTTGACTAGTTCATTCGTTTAACGGCATATCAACGCTTAAGGGGTTATTTGATACTGATATTTGATTCAGTTGTAAGTAATTATATTTTCAATGCTAAATTGTATCCTTAAATTGAACTTTTTTTTAAATCTGTAAACGTTTGTTTACAGACATGATTTCAAGTATTCCAATCTAATACAAATAATTATATGGTTTCAAGTAATTATTTCTGTTTAATAATAATCATTCGTTTACACACAATTATATAATTTCAAATAACTAATAATAATAATGATTATCATAATAAAAAAAAAACTGTGGAATATGAAAGTTATACCAGTTGTAATTGGTATTCTTGGTACAGTCACCAAAGGGTTGGTACAAGGACTGGAGGACTTAGAAATAAGAGGACGAGTGGAGACCACCCAAATTACTGCATCATTGAGATCGGCCAAAATACTAAGAAGAGTTCTGGACACTTGAGGAGACTTGCTGTCACTCAAACTCTAGTGAAAGACCATCAGCTAATGCCGATGTGAAAAACTTAAGGAGTAAATAATAATAAAAAATAATCTAAAAAAAAAGAGAATTTGCAAAATTGTCGACTTTGCTGTCCCGGCTGACCACAGAATAAAACTGAAAGAATGTAAAAAGAAGGATAAGTACCTCGACTAATTGATAAAACTATGGAACATGAAGGTGACGATAATACCAATTGTGATTGGTGCTTTTGGTACGGTAACTAAAGGATTATTAAAGGGTCTGGATGACTAGGAATTTGGCGGACGAGTGGAGATCATCCAAACTACAGCATTATTGAGAACGGCTAGAATACTGAGAAGAGTTCTGGAGACTTGAGGAGACTTGCTGTCACTCAAACTCCAGTGAAAGACCATCAGCTAACGCTGATGTGAAAAACTTAAGGAGTAAAAGATAATAATAATAATAATAATAATAATAATAATAATAATTATTATTATTATTATTATTATTATTATTATTAATGAATAATTATGACTTTAAGTAACTACACTTTATACAAATAATTTGCACACAGTCGTTTGGCATCAAGTATTCCTATCTAATACAAATAATTTTTAAACAAATCTACTTGACCCATCGATGTGACTATAACAGAGTGAAACTGGGAGTTAAGGGAATAAACGGGTAACACGATACTCACTATATTTCTAGAACTGGAGCCTCGCCAACGGATACAGATTAATGTCTTACCTCGGACACATTTAATATATTTTTTAGCTTTCTTCTAATTTCTTAAAAATGAATGGTTATTATGCAAGTTTTTATTTTTTCATTTGATATTAGAACCCAGAAATATTTGAGGATGAAGAAACTATCTTTTTAATTAACCCCCCCTAAAAAACAAAACAAAACAAAACAACAACAAACAACTTTTAAATGATTTAAAAAAAAAAAAAAATTAAATATCGGTTGAAAAATCTCGAAGTTGAACGATACCCCGTCGAATCATAATAATAGCAAAACGACAACTTTTGAAAATAAATTTATCCTGTGAACGAGATTTAAAATACGCTGACTGTATTTTCCTTCCTCAAAAAAAAAAAAAAAAAAAAAAAAAAAAAAGTTCCGAGCTGAATATAACCCAAAACTGCATCTGATTAAAATAGATCTTAATTGTCTAAATTTCAGTGGCCCAGTAGGTTGGGGCTGCAGAATGCACCGATTGCTTCTCTGCAAAGGGATAAGAGTCCCCCACTCCCTGCAACGAGTGTCCTGTACATGACCCTAAAACAATCTGATGGTGAGGCTCCAGTAATGCTGGAGCTTTGGAAAATCTGGAGTATCCTTTTATTGTCCTCGTTCCCAGCTCGATTCTGGCCCGGAGTAGTAGCATCTGATAGGGTCCTATCTATGGGTCAAATAGAACTAAACTGCGTATTTATGCTAAACTGAATTGTTAGAAATAGAACTGTCTTGACATTTAAACTGTGTACTAATGCTAAACTGAATTATTTGAAACAGAACTCTTTTTACTTTTAACTGTGTAAATAAATGACAGATATCTAATTGAATTGTTGGTGATACACTGCAATACTTGGGACCATTTAACTTTGTCGACTAAACTGAATAGCTTGAAATTGAATTTTTTACATATTTAAATTGTGTACTTAAGTTAAACTGAATTGTTTGAAACAGAACTGTTTTTTGTATAAAAATCGATTTGGCATTAAATAACCAACAATGTTTGATATGCCATAAAAAACAAACCCAACCAACCAACAATATAATTTGTGATAAAGCTTGATAATTGTTTTTTCTTAGAATATTCTGACTATTGACCACATCTTTATTGATATACTCACAACGTTTTGACCAATATGTTCTTCGGCCTTCTTCGGGCGTTTCATGTCGAATTCGGGAGTCCACACAGAATCTAGAACTGAGCCCTTTATTTGATCCACAGGGGAAGACTATACCAATTCTATTAACTATGACCGGGTATATAAGTGTTAAGTTATTGTAACTATTCATTGTTATTCAGTTTGAGATTCTGTGTGAACTCACGAGTTCGACGTGAAACACCTGAAGAAGGCCGAAAGACATATCGGCCGAAATGTTGTGAGTATAACAATAATGTAAGTAAAATTGGCGACCTTAGTCGAGGGTGACCCGAAAGCTTCCTTTTTCAATAGCTTTGAGATGTAGGGGAGGGCGCTACTCCTTTCCCTGGATTGCTCCACTTTACCCTTGATCCGTACCTTATAATGCTGAGTGTTAAGCAAGGAGGCATCAAGTACCATTTTTGAGTCTTTGGTATAACTCGACCTAGGATTGAACCCCGGTCTCCCGGACCATTGGCGAACACTCTACTCATTAGGCCAATAACAATAAAGATGAGGTCAATAGTCCGAATATTCTAAGTAAATAGATCTGTTAAAAAATTATTAGCATTAGATAGGAATACTTGATACCATATAAGTGAAAATTGTTTATATTAGGAATAATTACTTGAAGTTATAATTGTTTATTATAAGTGATGTACTCCTATGGACCCCCACATATGGCCGAGCAAAAGTAGGACGACCAGATCGAACATACATACACAGCTATGTGAGGATACGGGATGTAGCCCAGAAGACCTGCCAGAGGCGATGAATGATCGGGAGAAGTGGCGAGAGAGGGTCAGGGATATCCGGGCTGGCGGCACAACATGATGATGATGATAATTGTTTAACCGGCTCATTGGCCGAAAATGAAAACCTGCCGTATAGTGGACTTTGCGCTTTGCCTGACCACTGGGTAAAACTGAAGGAAAGCGAAAAGAGTGATAAATTCCTAGACTTTGCGAGAGAACTGAAAAAACTATGGAACGTAAAGTGACGGTGATACCAGTCGTAATTGGTGCGCTCGGTTCTGTCACTAAAGGATTGGTACAGAGACTGGAGGACTTGGAAATAAGAGGATGTGTTGAGATCGGCCAGAATACTAAGAAGAGTCCTGGAGACTTGAGGAGACTTGCTGTCACTTAAACTCCATTAAAAAACCATCAGTTAACGCTGGTGTGAAAAACTCAAATAATAATAATAAAAAAATAGATATCAACCCATCACTTAGTTAAATGGATCTTTGAAAGAAATGAACCAATTTAGATTGATTGATTTTAACGGCATGTCAACCAGTCTAGGGTTATTTAATGCTAAGAAGTAGTTAGGGAATCGCGTTCATTATACATTCATATTTACATTCTTTGAGTTGTTTTTTGTGCACACGGCCCTGTTAAATACGAACTATTTTTAAGCAGAAGGGTTTGACTTATAGATGGGACCCTAAAAGGTACTACTACTCCAGGTCAGAGTGGACTTGGGATTGATGGCAATGAAGGGATACTCTATACTCACTCCCTGGGCCTCCAGTACTGGAGAGTTACCATCACTACTTTTACAGGTATTCGTTTATTATCTTTTTCATCCGAACAAAAGTTAATCATTGTTTGATAATCTAAACATTCTTTTGAGCAAAAGATCTTTCTTAATTTGGCAATATTATTTACTGAAATGAGAGATTTCAATATCTAAAATAATGATCTAAATCTTGTGACAGATTGTGTTCTTCATAAAGAGTCCGTGAAGCCTGTGATGGATATGAAATTATACCCTGATTTATTTGTGGGGTGTCCTCGTGGTGTAATGTTAAACCGATGGACAGCAGAATCATAGGTAAGCGAGTTCGAACTTCAGTCGCGCTATTACGTTCACTTTCGGAGAAATACCCTTGGGAAAGGCATGAACCCTCTTCTCCTCCCAGCAATGGGTTAAATAGTGTACCACTGCTGTTCTTCTAGAAGGATGAACTTGGCATTAAATAACCCAAGAAGGTTGATATGCCATTAAACACAATAATAAACTGATTTATTTGTTCTTGTGTCTTTATCTTGGTTCTTATTATAGATACGTCACAGTTCGTTATGTCCACTGCAAAGAGTTACTTTTAGAAATATCGAACCGAATCTTTTAAATCTTTCCCTAAACGGTTCACAAAAACAACACACAATCCATTGTACTACAATAACATCAGATTTTGATGAATTAATCGTGTGTTAAACTTATTAATCTAAGTAATAATCCCTAACGTTTACATTAAGTCTTAATCCCTTTTTGTTAATTCTTAAATGTGAGGATAAAATTACGAATTTAGTCCCGAATAATTTACCAAACGATGAATTTACCAGATATGATAACTTCAAAAACCATCGTCACTAAAAGAAACGGTTTTCTTAAGTTAAAATACTGCGCAAATTATTTCTTATTAAAAAATTATAAAGTAAAGTTGACCAACCATTGTCGAGGGCGATCCAAAAGTTCTCTTTTCAATAGCTACTACACTGAATGAAGGTGTTATTCCTTTCCTTGGATTGCTCCACTTTACCCTTGATCTGTACCTTATAATGCCCGTGGTGGTGCCCGTGGTGGTGCCCGTGGTGTAATGGTTATCGTCGTAGGAAATGGACACGGCAACTCGAGTTCAAATCCTGGACGAGACTGATTGCATTTCTCATAGCACTAATACCCTTGGGAAAGGTATGAATCCAATTATTCTCCCTCCAGCTATGGGTAAATAGTAGGACAGACTGGGTTCTTCAGCCTTAGTGAGGCAACTAGTCTAGGAGAAGGAAAACTCTGAATTCAAACCTGTCAAACTCCGCTTCAAAATTGACCTTGTGTCATATCCTGCCCGAGCGGAGGGGTTGGTAAATAGGATCTGTACCTTGTAATGCTGAGCGTTAAGCAAGGTGTCATCTAGTATCATTTTTTGAGTCATTGGTATGACTCGATCTGGGATTGAACCGGCCATTGCGAGTAAATACACCGAATCCCAAATTTATGAGAAATTATTTACAAGAGTTAATAGTTTTGATGAACATTATTTTCATTTGATTTCAGAGCTACTAAGAGCTTCTAGTAATCCCTAATTTCACGTCATCCGCCCTGTCGCTGGGGTAAGCTGATTGTACCCCTTTTAGAGAAGTAAGACCCTCGAAAAAAAGGGTGGGGCCTACGTATGACACTAAATTGTATCTAATGGTGAGGCTCCAGTTCTGGGGATCTGAGAAGTGTGGAGTACTTCCATATTACCCTCTCAAACCTGGAATGGTTGAGTTCCATCTATGGGTCAAATAGACCGGCTTAAAGATTATTTATATTTGATAGGAATACTTGATACCTTATTACACCGTGGAAATTATTTCTGTTAAGAATCGTTAACTTGAAGCTATAATTGTTTACTTAGGATTATTATCAGTCAAATTGAACCCTATAGCTATGTAAAATCAAATAATTATTACCAGATAAGAATAATTACTAGAAATGATATATTTATTAGTATTAGATAGGAATAGATAAAATCCTACGACTGTGTGCAAATTATCTTTATTTAGTCGGAATATTTGATATCATATAATTGTGTATGAAAAAATCTCAAGAAATAACTGCACAAATATGAACATATAATGAACACAGTTGCCAAACCTTTTGGCATAAGATAAATCTAGACATATTGGTATGCCGTTAAAATCAATCAATCAATCTTATCCTTCCAAATCAGATTATTTCTCTTTGGTAAGGTATTTCGCTCTTCTATGAAAGGATTTTCGTAAAGAAATTTTTTTATAATAATAATAATAATAATGCACAACCCAGCATCTGTCCGAGAAAATGACTCACATAAACTCCAATGGAACTTGGACATACAGACGGATCACTTGATCTCAGCCAGAAGACCAGACCTAATAATAATCAACAACAACAACAACAACAACAACAAAAAGAGAATTTGTAAAATTGTCGACTTTGCTGTCCCGGCTGACCACAGAATAAAACTGAAAAAATGTGAAAAGAAGGATAAGTACCTCGACCTTGCTAGGGAATTGAAAAACAAACAAACTATGGAACATGAAGGTGACAATTATAACACTTGTGATTGGTGCTTTTGGTACAGTAACTAAAGGATTATTAAAGGGACTGGAGGACTTAGAAGTTGGCGGACTAGTGGATACCATCCAAACTACAGCATTATTGAGAACGGCCAGAATACTGAGAAGAGTTCTGGAGACTTGAGGAGACTTGCTATTACTCAAACTCCAGTGAAAGACCATCAGCTAACGGTGATATGAAAAACTCTAAAGAAGTAAATAATAATAAAATAAATATATATTAGTTTTTATATATATTTAATAGCACGGATGCTTATCTGCAACCATTGGTTTCATGTCGGGTTTATACGACAAACATCTGGCAGAAAAAGAAAGATTTTGGAGATACATGCACGCGGGGTTGATTCGCTACGCGGTGCATGTATCATCGTACACACACATACTAACAATCTCATATACGACCACATACAACCATACGCAAATATAATCCACACACACACACACACACACACACACACAAAAGAATGAGTTATTCTGTATGACTGTATTCTTACGTAAACCTCCTTTTGACTGTATTTTTCGATCTCTCCAAAATTTTTCTCTGGCAGATGATTGTCGTATAAACACAGCATGAAACTAATAGCCGCGGATAAGCATCTATTGTATTAAATATATGTAAAAGCTAATATTTATTCATTTATTATATAATAGCTCTATCACTGATATTTAGCACTCTCCAAATTATATCGCATTTGGTCTGTCACTAACCCACCAAGTGAGAAAGTAACAACCATATACAGTTATATATATATATATAAGTTGGCGACCGTAGTCGAGGGTGACCCAAAGGCTCCCTTTTCAATAGCTACTACACCGAGGTGTGGAGAAGGTAGCCACTCCTTTTCCCGGATTACACCACTTACCCTTGATTCATACCTTATAATGCTAAGTGTTAAACAAAGAGATATCAAGTTCTATTTTTGAGCCTTTGATATGACTCGATCGGGGATTGAACCCTGCTCGGCCAACTTACTTTTATACAAATATTTTTTTAAAATTTTTGTCACGTGTAGCTTATTGAGTTGAGACATAAGCTTCCAACACTCGAACAGACAATGATTCATGTTTCAGATTCTTTAAGCAGACATTCTCTAGAACCAAGTTAAGTGTTTACCTTTTTTCTTGATAAGAAAAAAAAAGTAAATTTTCTTATTCTAGATCACAATATAAAATATAGATCGTATGGCAATAGTTTCATGACACGTAGCATCCCTTTTTTTTCTCCGCAGATAAAAGAGAGTTTAACAATATATATATATATATATATATATATAATTTTTGTTGTTGTTGTTAAACTCTCTTATATATATATATATATATATATATATATAATCCAAACAAACAAAAATCAGCAGGAAGCCATGTTTCTGCAAAACGTAATTAATCGTAAAAAAATTATATTTCAAAACTTCGAAAAAAAAAAAAGAAAAAATGAAAAAACAAGCCCAATAAAAAGACAAGTCTTTCTGAAATAATTATTCATATTCAATTAAAACATTCATTAGGTCTTAAGTATTTTCTCGAACTGTAAATTCAATGATTTACAAAACGGACATTCGATTAAAAAAAAATTTACCGAAACTTTACAAACGTTTGCAAGTATTTTAAAATCCCTTGACGTATATCATTTTTCCTTTATTTAATTCAAACAAGGTATACAGAAAAAAAAAAAAAAAATTAATGTCATTAAGAATCAAACAAAATTTAAATTGTTTAACCGCAGTTTTATTTCATATGTGCTACATTTTTGCGATTAATTCAAAATTAAAATAATTGAATTATTAAAGTCAAAATAAAATTTGATATTTCGAACGAGAAAACTTTATCGGAGATTCTGTTAATTAATACAAATAAATCGTGCGGTTACTTTTTTGTAAAAAAAATAAATAAATGAAGGTGATATGACACACTGCTTCATTAAAATGTACTAATATATATAAGTTAACCGACCATAGTCGTGGGCGATCCGAAGGCTCTGTTTTCAATAGCTACTACACCGAGATGTAGGGGAAAGCGCTACTCTTTTCCCTAAATTTCTCTACTTACCCTTGATCCGTACCTTATAATTCTAAGTGTTAAACAAGGTGGCATCAAGTACCATTTTTTGAGTCTCTTGGATGCCTCCACCAGGGATTGAACCATGGTCTCGCGGATTATTTACGAACACTTTAACCACTATATATATATATATAAAATTTCTAGAGGCCATTTATATCTCTATGAATCACCCCTCTCTGTGCAGGCAGTTAAACAATCACATTCTTAATATATTTGGGGAACTCCTGGATACCGGGGTAACTTAGTTTTTTGTTTTCCCTCTATCTGGCCATTCTGCTTATATATTACATATATATATACCCCGTTTTTAGTTAAATTTCCGGTGTTCCCAACTTGAAAAGAACCGGACGAAAAGGATCCTTCGTTGTTTTACTTAAATTCCCCGACTACTATTACCAATGGTGTCTTTGCTATATATATATATATATATATATATATATATATATTACTCCGACATTATATACATTAAAAGTAAATTCGTTAAGTCTCATTAGTTAAAAGTAATTTGGCATTGTTTTCTATTGATTTTTTATAAGTATTCACTTAGAAGACGCGTTGACATATCTCACTTTTCTGAGAACATATTTTCTTTTCTTTGACGTCAGTACCTATGAAGCGATAAAAACCAACTCCTTTCGAGTTATTTAAACTCAACTATAAGAAATAGAGAGATAAAATCCTTCACGTAGCGCCTTTGTAAAAATCAAACTTAAACAAAAACATTTGCGTTTCCTCTCATATCTGACACTTCTATGCCTTAGGAGATTTTCTTTTTATTTCCCGCAAACTTCGCCGCTTTAGAGAAGTAGTGGAAGTAGAAGAAGAAGAAGAAAGAAAGGAAAGAAGGAAGGAAGGAAGTAACAACATCACTTTTAATAGTAGTAAACTTGTATACATGACTTATCTACACGTTATCCTCCCACCTCATCGCTTGGCTATCAAAAACAGCGAAAAGCATTAGGAAAAGCGTAGGGAGCAGCATCCAACCGTAAGAACCTAAATTAATAATGAGGGGAGGAGGAGGAGGAGGAGCAGGAGGAAGGACAAAGAGGAGGAGAAGACGTTGTACTATTTTTTTTTTCACCAATAAAAACATTGAACGGCGGGATACAAATCGTTCCCGGATTTGCTAGTTTTTACCAGTCAGTTTGTTTGGGCATAATATCACAAGCAGCCGTGCGAAAGCCTTGCTAAAAGGGCAGAGCTTTTCCTCTCGATGCCGTAATATATAAGAGAAAAAAAAAAAAACAACAAAAACACACACACACACACACACACACAAAAAAACACAAAACAACAACAAAACGTCCGTTACTTTTCTTTTCTGACTGACACAAAGAAGTGACGAGACGATGACGACGAAAACGTTTTAAAACTACGAGGACAAAACACAACGAGAAACAGTAAGAAAAAAAATTTTTTTTTTTTTTTTTTTTTTTTTGCCCACTTTTTAAACTAATTCTCTACTGTTGGACTGTATTGACCCACAAGAGTTTACATATTTGACGAGGAATTATTCGTTTAATGCATTTAGATAAATGATCGATTTCTGATTTTTTTTTCCCCGTTCGAAAGTCGAGGTTTAAAAATGCTGGACAAAGTTGGGACTTTTAAGCAGGCAGCGAGAAATTTGGACGGACCAAGTGAAAATCGGACCGATCGAAATTTTGATAAAGATCACTATAGCGATTCTCTAGTTGTACCGAACTACAGTGCCCTGAAAATATACCGTGAAAAGTATGAACGGCAGCAACAACTACTTCATTATTTACACCAACAACGATTGCATGTAAATCATTACCAATCTTTTCTTCATCATCACATTTCTCAATTTTATCCCGATGATCAAAGCGATAATACTTCACTTGCTTTTCATATTGATAAAACGGAATTTCGATCTATAGAGAAACGCAGATTTCTTAGTCCCTCCCATAAGGAGTGTAAAGAGGAAAATGAAGATGGCGAAAAGCGAGAAAGTTATGGTGATTACGAAGAAGGAAGGAGAATGCTGGAAGGATATCTTCGACTCCACCCAAACTCCATTATTGACGGTTTAAACAGACCACACGAAGCTTTCAAACAACAAGCTCATTACCAGTATTTAAATAGCCACGAACAACAGTGTATCGGCGAACAGAAAATGGATAACGAAGAAGACTTTGATATCAAAGTTGATGATATTGATGGTCACTTAGGTGAATCCGAAGAAAAATTTAACAACAGTAAAGATGGTCGCAGTAGTAGTATGAATGGTAGAATAAGTTGTAGTAGTGACAGTGCTTATAGTGGCGACGAATACGATGTCGGCAGTAGCATCAATGGTGGTCGCCACAAAGACAACAATAACAACAACAACATATTAAAAACAACAGAAGTAAGAATAATAGATATAAATACTACAAAAACCAGTACTGATAGTGATATAGGAAAAGACTTAAATTCCTCAAAGAATAACAGATTTATTAAAAATCACGATACGGACTATCAACTCCAAATTAACAATGACAACAACAAAAATAAAATGAAAGAGACGTTGACCGGTGAATGTGACAGACACACACCAGATAGTCTCCCCCCGGATCAAGTAATTTTTACCCACGAAGATGTGCATAACCCTCCGGATTTGACTAAAAAATTTACCAACTTTTTTATTGACGATATATTAAAGCCTGAATTTGGTAAAAAACCTTTTGAGACGGGTACAACCACATTTACCCCTGTTGAACGTACCAGACTCAATAAATCCTTTTCTTCATCGTCTTCTTTTCCTTTTTCTATTTCTTCTCTCTCCCAGTCATCTTCATTATCTTCTTCCTCCTCATCTTCATCAATTGCCTCACAGAATTCTAGTGTTCCTTCTCCGGGAAAGAAGAAAAGTTTTTCAAGGTATGCGTCTAACTCGAGATATTTACCGTCCAAATCACCTTTGTCATCCATCTCGGTGTCATCATTGGACTCTTCTCGTACTCCTCAGATTGAATCGGACAATCAACAAACTTTATCACTAACGTCACTGAATAAGGCTAAAAAGGACTTAACAGAGACACCCGTTGAGCCCAAGTCCAGTGAGAACCTGCCAGACTCTACGGGATTCCAGTTCAAATATCCAGCCTGGGTTTTCTGCACGCGATACTCCGACAGACCATCTTCAGGTAAGAGATATAGTTATTTTCTAAGCTTAGCTTGTATGGGGCACCCAGTGGGACTAGTTCACTAGCAATAGTCTGCTAGTCTAGATCGCTAACCATTTCACCACCCGAGGCACCCGATAAGAAATATAATTCTGATTTAGTTTTTTGCATGTATTTATGAAGTAAGGAGATTTTTAGAATAAGTAAACAAGAGAAACTAATTTTTTTTTCCGTTGAATATCCCGCTTAAAAATTGACCTTGTGTCATATTTTGCCCGAAGACTATTAACCTCTTTTTTATTGTACACATTTTTTCCTTATTTTCATATTGTAGATTTTTTAAAAATTATGAATAAAAATTTCATTCATTCTTTCCCATCTCCCAATATGGAATTTAGTTTAGGATTTCTGAGTAACTGACGTATTATATAAACTACTTCGAAAACTTTTTTTAAAGTTATGCCCTCAAATATTCTAAGACGATAAATAGTTTGATTTTTGGGTGCTTGTTATTTGAAGCTCGATTTCTGAAAATGGTTTTGATTTTTTTCAGAAATCGCTCATCTATTTAAATAGTCAAGAAAATCAGTTACCTCAGCGAACTAAATATATAATTAGTTTTATTTGATTAGCGAATGGAAGTTTTGCTTATTGTCTTTAGTTGAACTTAACAAAAAAAAAAAAAAAAAAAAACTATTGTGCAATTAGATTTCAAAACCACGTCTTCAGTTGGTTATAATTCACGTATAGGCAATATTTCTTAAGCTTTTTCATCCCCAAATTACGACGACCGATTGTGAAACATATATTTTGGGACGAAACTATACATTTTTTGTTAAAAAAATTGAGCAAATGACTAAAACTTATTCGTGTGGTAAATGTAACATTTTTAAGTAATCCTTGTTTTTGTGTAGTAATTTACAAATTTTTTTTGTTTTGCTTCGATGTGGCACAAGGCCATATGAATGGGGCACCCACTTGTTTTTGTGTATGATCGAAGTAATAACAAATTTTTTTTTTTTTTTTTTTTTACGTAACTATTTTGTACAAGCACTGATTTTTTTTTTTTTTTTTTTTTTTTTTTTTTTTTTTTTTTTTTTTTTTTGTTTCATCATTCCACACACCCGTTTTAAATTTGTAAATATTTTTATTAAAAAAAAAAAACACGATAAATCGGTAAAGTATGTGGTAAACATTTTAAAATAATTTATTTTTGTCAAGGGGTTTGTGAAATATTAAAGCGGCTGATCAGTTCGTTAGTTTTATAAGTGGAAAAGTTTACAAACTAAAACTTTTTATTGAATTCTCAGCGAGATAATTTTATTCTAAAGGGATTTTAGAAGTGTTAGCTATAAGTTAAAAATTCTAATCGAAAATGAAATTTTAAAATTAATGTTGAAAATTCAATTAGGTATTTGTTTTCTTTATAACATGACGTTATAAATCGACTGTCAGTTTTCGTCATGAAATTTTAACCTATTCATTCAGAAAAATCTATTTTTTAAAATTTTGTATCCAAGTTTTCTGCTGTACCGTCTCCTTTTGTAGTGAAGAAACTTCGACAACAAAACCGGAAAATCTAAGTTTGTTCTAATCTTAATAGAATTTCTAAATCGTATATTTCTCCAAAAATAAATCCGAGAGAGAGAGACTTGTATCTTTCGTTATAGATTTTAATGAATTTTTACTATGTCAAAAATTAAATGTTAAGTTGTATTCCCTACTTCGGCAGTACATATTCTAAAATTTTCTGATGGTACATATACGAACGAACGCATTTTCATTCAATTAATATCAAAATTAATATTCTTTTATTGGCTGTTTTAAAAGCAAAATAATCTAAAGTAAAAAAGGCATTTTCGGTAAAGATTCAAGTTTTAAATAGTATTTCTAATTTTATAGAACTTAATAATTTTTCTTGCTATGATTTTTTTTTTCTTTTAATTTGCGCAATTTAAATTAAGGGAACTCGGCGATATTAATTTTTAATAGCGAAAATTTCAATGAATCAAAAGTAATTTAAAACCTGGAACAATCTTGTTTTTAAAACCTTGTTAAGTAGAAAAAAAACCCCAACTTTACTATCATATTAGTGATTAAAAAAAAAAACCTTTCGAAATTTTTCAGATACACTGATTTTTAAAAAAAATATTTTATTTTCTTATACCATTACTTAAATCAGTGTCCTTTCAAGTTAAATTTTATCAATAGTAATTGATTAAATTTAACTTGAAAGGACACTGATTTTACTGGTGTCATTCTAGCAAATGAACCAGGAGTTTTCGTTTCTTTATTTAAATTCTGTTGCCATCGATACATCCTTAAACACTTAATTCAGCATTTTGGGTGTCTCATTCCTGCGGCCTTGTGCCACATCTAAGCAAAAGCTTGGTAAAGCAGAACTTTTAACGATTTTATCAACATGAATTTAAAAGCGCCAATTAAAAAAATCCATAAATGAATTTTGTTTAACTTAAATATTAACAATAATTCAAAAACAATTAAACGTGTAATGTCTTTATAATGCAATATTAAATAGTTAAATTTTAAAAGCCCTAGTTTTACCAATGTTCTTCCAGCCACGCATTTACGAAAATAAATAATTAATACAGTTGTATAAAGACTAAATATGCCGGATTGTTAATACTAAGTTGGTTTTGTAAATATCCGTTATTTTTCCCCCTATTTTTATTTATTCATTGAGATCTTTTTATTTCTCTCGCTACACATGTGTACGTATTGGATTTAGTTGGAGTCTCATAGAGCATTTGATGGATTTTAGTGATTAATTTGAAAGATTTCCATAAATGTGACGTTAAGTCATTTAATAATTAAATTATCTAGTTTTTGTATATGAACATTGTAATCCCGAAGAGTGTCTAAATTTATATAAGTCTTCCTAGAATAAAGCTGGAATACAACAAATGTGATGGGACGTATCTAAAAGTATTCAGATATGGGTTAAAAGTAATGAAAAATCTGATTTAAAAACGCTACGAGTAAAATTAAAACTTTTTTTTTAATCATTGGATTATTTGTCTTGTGTTAAGATATCCCAGGCTCAATAAACCAATTCAAAAACTTATGAAGCTATTTAAAATAGTAATTATTATAAAAATTTAAAATCTGTCTATAGATTGAACAATTATTAGACTGTAATAGATTAACTTAAATAAAAGAGAAACTTGGGTTTTTAAAAATTGTCTCAGTGGGTGACGAATCTTTTAAATAAAAATAATTTTTTTCGCTTGGTCGTTCATAAAATCGTTGCTATTCCTATAAACCCAAAAATTAGTCGTTAAAAAATATCTTTAAATATCTATAAAATATTTTGGGTTCAATTTTGAGTAGCAAAATTATTTTGAATTCTTTATTTATCTTGAGATTAAAATTTGTTTTTAGTAATTTTGTAAACATATCAACATAAAAACTGTTATCATCAGACCGAATTGAAGAACAAATGTCCTGTAGTAATAATAATAATAAAAACAAGCGTGGGATTTTGTTTTTAATTGCTAGCACTAAATCAATGGAAATTCTTTGAAAATGTTTTCGTCGAAATTTATGAAATTCTGACAAATTTAGAGATTTTTATTGGTTTAACAAAATTGTTCAATAAATCTCTAGCGCACACACGCAATTTTGCATTTAGCACGAAATATACTTAATTCTAAAATATTTACTAATTATACTCTAGTAATGAATGACCCCCTAATTTTTAGCCACAAAGAGGCGTTTTTATCATTTATTGTATGTAATGAACAACCACTGACTTTTGGCAATACTCTCGTATAAAAATATTTCTTCTGTGTTTTTGAGGTGATAATAAATTGGTCGGAAAAGTCGTTCATTACACGAATAAAAACGAATTAGAATAGTGTGTTTCGAGAAAATTTTATTTTGTGGTATAGATGAATTTTTACAAATAATGATATAAAAATAAAATAACGACATGATGTATACATTATCAACATGGATTCTTACAGTAATTATTGGACATTGTATAATAAGTTTTATGGCATGTCAAACCTTGTAGGTTATTTAATACCAAATTCTGTTTTATATATATATATATATATATATATATATATACAAACGAAAAGTTTATAGGTAACAATCTTTACACAATCCAAGGCTCATTTTGTTTATAAATAGTTAAATGGTTTCAAATATTGCTATCTACCCCTAATAGTTCCATCAGTCACAGTTAAATGGTTTCCTGTTTAATGAATGATTGGTTGGGATTCTAACAGGTACAACCACTCTGGTTCTGGGTGGACCTGGGAGTAATGGTAATGAAGAAGTACTCCACATTTCCCATAGCTCCAGGGCTGGAGCCTCACCATCAGATACATTTTAGAGTCGTATCCAGGGCCCTTGTCTTACCTCTCTGCAAAGATGCAGTTTGCATATTCTACAGCCCCAGTCACCTGGGCTGAAATATGTAAAGTTGAATATTATCAATTGGAAATTTACTAAGCTTTTTGCTTAGATGTGGCACAAGGCCATATGAAAGGGGCACCCAATGAGACTCGAACTCAGTTGAATATTATCAATTGCTATGAAATATAAACTTATTTTATGGATCGTAAAAGAAGTCTTTAGTCTTTTAAGTTGGTCACTTTACTTGAAAAATGAAATTTATTCAATTTCTTGGCGGGAATTTACACACCTTATCAGTCGAGAAGAATACGTTAGCTTCCATGAGATGGACACTTAAAAGGTGTTTTCAGATATTTGTATTCTTTCATCATGTTAATTCATATTTTTAACGAAGGGACACGGTCAAAATAACTCTCTTTCATTAGTAGATTTTTACCTTTTTTTTTTTTTCTCGTTTAAATTGACATATACATTTGATTACTCAATCTAAAAAAAATATTTTAGAATATCAGAAATAAATTCAGAAATAATTCACAATGAATTTCATGCTTATTAAATTTCAGTGAATCTGTTTTATTAAATTCTTTGATGCTTTTAAAAGTCAAAGAAATGAACTGCGAAGAATCAAATTATTCTTAATATAAAACAATGTGACTTTTTTTACTTACTTAAAATCGAACTTTGTTTTTTTAATAGACCCGAACAACTGAACGTCGCAAATGATTGATTTTAATGGTATATCAAACTGTTTATCGTTTTTATGTCTTGAGATTAGGGAATTACGTTCATTGTACTTTTATTGTGTAAATATATATATATTTTTTTTGTACAGTTATATAAAGTATTTCTAACAAATAATTTGCACATAGTTGTATAGTTTCAAGTATTTCTATCCAATGCTAACAATTTGCAAGCAATTGTAGTTTCGAGAAATGATGATAATGATAATTTTTATTAAACAATTAGAGCCTCAAGTAACCTCTCTTAATATGCATAATTTTAAACAGGTTTATTTGACCTTTAAATAGGACCTTAACACGCCTAAGCACCCCCCGGATCAGTGTGGACCTCCCAGATCACTATTAGATATAGTTTGGTGTTGTACCCGGGATACCCTACCTCCCATTTTTTTTTGTTGTGTGGTAGTGTCTTACCTTTCTACAGCGAATACAGGCAGTGTATTTTAAACCCTGACGGAGCAACCGTGGTTGTGTAAACAAACAAACATACACACACACTGGAAGTATGTAGATAGATCGGTAAGTATTGTACCCAAAAGATGAAAAAGAATTTATCTTTCAACATGATCTCATTTCTTGACAATTCTCTTAATCCAATGCTAATATGTAGCGAATAAAAAGTTCAGTTTATAACATGTCCGGTAATTAACTGATTGATCCAGATTAACTTATCTAACATCCTATAGATTAATCAAATCTGGAATATTCAAGTGGTACAGATTTTTTGTTTATTACGAATTTAGTGGATGGAATCAATTCGGAGTATATATATATATATATATATATATATATATATATATATATATATATATATTCCTTTCATACTCAACAGTTATTTGAAAGCACTTTATTTCTGTGGAGTTATTTTCAGAAATATCTATTTGCTGTGTTTGTGTTATTGAAAAGATTTTCGCTTTAAAATGTTATTCATAAATTAAAATCATAGAGCGGCCAAATTTTCAAAAATATTTGAACAGTGGAAAATTGGATTGAATTTATAGAATAAAAAGGAATGTCTGTTCTATCTCATTTTATCTAATTTTTCCTTATCAATTGAATCTTTTCCGTATCTGTACTGCCTTTTTCTCAGGTATGGAAATTTTTTTTCTAAACAGTCCTAGAATGTTAACGACACTTATGTACTAACAAAATTTCGCTCCTTTCGTTAAAATGAAGGAAAAACAAAGGTAAAATTTTTAGTTTTATTTGAAACATCACAATCTTCAGTATTAAAAACAAAATAGCATTACACATCTAATTGTATAAGAAAACTCGATGAAATAATCAATTTTATTTATTATTAAAAATGAAATAATTGCCATATTTGATGTTTTACTTAAATGAAATAATTGCCATATTTGATGTTTTACTTAAATGAAATAATTGCCATATTTGATGTTTTACTTAAATTATTCTACGAATCTTTCATTACTCCTAATTTTTACCTTATTTTATTTTCAATTTCGTACTTTTATAACAATTTTTTTTTTTTTTTTTTTTTTTTACATTTCTAAAATTCCCAGAATAATTTACATAAATTGTTAAAGTTTGGGATTTTACAAGCCCGTATTTTTTTAAAATGCTATATTTAGCAGATTATTTGTTTTAAATTTAACATTAAATTAATTTGAATTAAAAATGAATGTTTGAAAAGAAACGATTGAAGTTTTAAATCTTCGCCGTCTCTTTAAAAAAAAAAAAGGCTAAAATATGACACAAATGAAATTGCAAACTGTAACGAAGCAAGCTAAAAGTAGAATTTTAAACCTTTTCTTAAACGAAATAAAAATATCCAAATAAAATTAAAAACAAAACAAAACAGCTCAGTTTCTTGCTTTAAAATTTTTCGATCTGTAAAAAAAAAAAAATTCTTTATTCAATAGCATTTACATTTGGCCTGTAATAAAGTAAAGTTGGCGACCACAGCCGAAGGTGACTCGAAGGCTCCCTTTTCAATAGCTACTACACCGAAGTGTAGGGGAAGGCACAACTCCATTCTCAGGATTGCTCCACTTTACCCTTTATCCTCACCTTGTAGTGCTGAGTGCTCAGCAAGGCGGCATCAAATACCATTTTAAAAAATTTTTTTAGTATGACTCGACCTGAGATTGGACCTTGGTCTCCCGGACCATTGGCCAACACTCTACTTATTTGGCCAATGGCCTGTAATAAGAGTACGTTAAAATCTAACGCAAATTTTAAGATCCCTCCTTTTTAAACGGAACAAAAGTTGATTCAGAATTATTTCTATAATACAAAAGAAAATGTTATATTAAATCCTAGTGTTAAAAGCTCTCAATTTTTTTTTGAAAAGCCTTCTTTAAATTTAATATTCACATTAGGTATTTAATGTACCTTTTTTAAATTTAATATTCACATGGGGTACTATTTTCTGCCAACTTCTCCCAATTTAAGTTTTTTTTCTTTTATGATATAGAAAGTGTGTCATATCTTATATCCCTATGGATTTACTGACCTGTAAAAATCATCAAGTTTTACATAAAATTAACTTATACATTATAGAATTCCTTCATTAATGAACTGAAAATTTGATTAAAATCGGATGATTCCCTTTGTGGGGGGGGTAGTAAACATTATATTATGAGATTTTTTTCATTCTTCCAATTCACACACACACACACTTGTTAAAGAGAAACAATAAAGTACTTGAGGTAGTCAAAAGGCGCGAGCTTTAATTTTCACCGATACGATGAAGATCTTTGCTTCAATATCTGCCCCACTAATCGAAAAGGGCAAGGGTCAGGTTTACTGTCCGTTGCTTGAGTCGATATTTGTCACTGCTACGACAAGACTTGACACAAGGTCAATGACCCGAAGGTTTCTGTTGCTCGAGTCACCCCTTAAGGAGACAGACAATTCCGATGGAAACTAACTAATTTGTAGTAGTGCTCTTGTCTGTGTATACGTGTGGGAGAGTCCCTCCTAAAAAATTGACTTTCATCCTATTGTGACCAAGCGTTAAGTAAACAATTTGTCTGTTAATATGAATTTGACATTAGAACTCTCTCTCTCTCTCTCTCTCTGGTGATTTCGGGTGAATTGGTATGAGGACAAGTTAATAGTTACACTCCAGACACCTTGAGCGAGATCCTTGTACCAAAAGTTAATTTTAGTGACTAAAGCAAATATATTCATAAAAAAAACAAAAAACAACCTAACTCTCTACATTTAGAAAATATATGCATATTTTTGTCACTGAGAGGCCTTTCATTTTTACGGAAAAAAATTGAAATTTAACTTATTTATCGATTTTTTTTTTCCATTATTTTTGTATTTTCCTTTCTGAGAAATATTTTTGATTTTGTCAAAAGTTATTTTGAATTATTTATTTCTACCAGCGACGGGGACCAAAAGCAACTCGAGGCTTTAAGTAGAAAGTTTCATTTTTGAAGAGGCTTTAAATGAATCGATATATTCTAGTTGATAATTCAATACAATGGATTTCTACTGTTCTATTGATATAACACCATTTTTTTAAAAATTTTTTACGTAGAAAAAATAGTCCCGTCGGTTTGACTTTAAATACACTGACTTTACTCCTGGAGAGGGGTAACCCCCCGCCCCAAGAAGTGCCTTGAGTATGATCCTAAACTGCATCTGATAATGAGGCTTCTGGGCAGTGTGAAATACTCCTTCATTGTCATTACTCCCAGGTCCACTCTGATCTGGAGTGGTAGTACCTATTAGGGTCCCATCTGTGTCAAATAGAACAAATGAACTGAGTATGACAGTAAACTGCCTCTGATGGTGAAGCTTCAGTTCTAGAAATTTGGGGAATATGGTGTACTCCTTCACTGTCATTACTCTCAGGTCCACTTTGATCCGGAGTGGTAGTATCTATTTGGATACTGTTTATGGGCCAAATGGATCTGTTTAAAAATGACTCCTATTCTATAGGACCGTATACAAAAATCTTTTAAACAACTACACTAAAATGTAAATATGAACGTTATTCCCTAACCGCTTGGTATAAAAATAACCCTTGACGGACTGGCCTACCGTTAAAAATCAATTTTCCACGCCGCAATATTGACTTAATACAAAAATATGATTAGTAAATCGCTTTTCTGTTATGTAACGAATAAATTTTATTATAAGGTACGTATCAAGAGTAAAGTGGAGCAATCCAAGGAAAGGAGTAGCGCCCTCCCTCACACCTCGGGGTAGTAGCTAATGAAAAGGGAGCCTTAGGGTCGCCCTCGACCAGGGTCACCAACTTTACTTACTGTGGAGGGAGAATGTATGTTACAATAACAAACAGATATTTTAGTGGTAATTTACAAAGCTTTTTGCTTAGATGTGGCACAAGGCCATATGAAAGGGGCACCCAATGAGACTCGAACTCACTCGTGTAGGTTTGCTAGTCGAGCTTGCTAACCATTACATCACCAACAGATATTTTAGTGGGTTAGAATGAATAAGTATTTGAAGAACGTAAAGTTAAAATGCTAGATAGGATAATTCTATTTCAGTCATCTTTTTCAAGTAAATATAATTAGTAAATTTCTAAAAATAGTACATACCTACAATCGGTTCCTCTGGTGGGGTAATGGTTAGCAAGCTAGACTAGCAAACCTAATTGAGTGAGTTAGTCTCATGGGGTGCCCCATTCATATCGAAGCCACATCGAAGCAAAAAAAGCTTAGTAAATGGCAACATTATCACAATCGGTCGGACTCCTGGGAGGAGAAACATCCCGCCGTTATCCATTCCGTATCAACAACTTTTTGGTGGGGTCTTATTCTTCTGCGAGGGCTACAGTCTGCATATTCAAAACCCCACTGACAGGGCAACAACATTTCAGAGTGTTAAAAAAAATCTAGGGAAATCAGCATAAACATTTTTTTGTCTAGACTGATAGGGCTTCCTCAGCAATGAACCTGATCCTTTCCCTTTTAGACGACGGGAGTGGGTGTTACCCAGGGAGACCCCCCTTGAACTTAAGCAGTTTAATTTACCTTGCTGGTGCCATATTTAAGTCCGTTTTAAAATGATTTTTATAAATTGGACCTGGTCACGATGGCATAAAGTGGGGGGGGGTTTCAATTTACAATATACTTATAGTACTTAATTGAATACCGAATTTATGTACGATTCTTAGAAATTTTGTTCTAAATTGAGGAAATGAAAACTAGAAGTGAGATTCTTTAAAAATAAACATTTGCTTTAATAATTCTTCAAAACGTTTTTTTAAACAATGTCTATTTCAAAATATTTAACGATTAAAAATTTATACCAAATGACTACAATTAAAACCTTTTGTCAGGTTTATTAGTACTAACTAAACGGTACTATGAAGTAATTATTTTGAATTTACAACTTGGAGCTATCAATAAAGCTAATTAATCTTTTATGGAATGATTTTTTTCCGGAAAATTTAAATTTTGCACGATTACGTCTTGCAGTAACATGGCTTCCCGCTGAGTTCATTATTAGAGCTCCTCTTTCTCCATGAGGAGAAAAACAAAACAAAACTACATGCCAATCTCGGTAGTTCTGCATTTGAGCGTTTAACCGTTTGCAGCAGTAGTTCCCAGCTGAAGTCCATGTAGTCCCTGAGGGTACATAAGATTATGGGGGGGGGGTCACGCAAAGAAAATATCCCCCCTCGAATAAATATATTGTATATATGTTTTATTTTACTATTAAGCATTCATTTTTCCATAGAATTTTATTTAGTTTAGTCATACAATACACACAATATTTTAGCAATTTTTTTATACAATTGCTAATATTTAAACATAAAAATCCATTTTTAGATATCGAATGGGGGGTTCACCAAAATAAAATAGGAATCTGTTCCATAGCTAAAAAGATTAAGAATCACTGACTAGAGGATGAACAAATAATTTCTGATCATATAAATTTTTCTCTTTCTTTTGCATTGTTCATGTCTAATTTATTTACCCTCTCATGTGTCTGAGGAATGGGTAGGTGGTGTTATGGGTATTGTTAAAGAAAATGGAATCTGGTTCAAATTCGGAACGAAGCTGCTTACTTTTCTCTTCTCTTCCCAGCTATTGGTAAAATTAGACAGACTGAGCAACCGATCAAGAAATAGGGGTAGGGAACCTCTCGATTCAAACCCTCTACTCACACATCATAAAACAACGCGGCAGACTATTTACTGACCCAATCCCAACAAAATAAGGTCAATTTTTGAACGGAGTTCAGCAAGTTTAAATTTAGAGTAGTCCTTTTTCTAGACTGGTTGCAGAACCAAGGCTAAAGAACCCAGTCTACCCAGCATGATAGAGTAAAGCCCCATTACTCCGTATGTCTTAAGGGCGAAGGTTTTGCAGAGAAGGGCTAATGTGTGTGTGTGTGTGTGTGTGTGCGCACACACACGCACCGAACATTGATATTATTTTCAAATAAGTAAACTAGATGGTTTGAATTTGATAAAGCAATATTAAGAATCAGAAAAATTCTTTTTTCGAATTAAAAAAGAAAAAATATAATTTGGGGCGGGAAATGAACCAGTAAAACGTTAAAAAAATTTAAAGAAAACTTTTTTTTTTTTTTCCAAAATTACGAGTGACTCGAAAAATGATTTTAAACCTTTTATGAATCTGTGGTCGTCACTTGCAATTTGAACAAATTTAAAAGTCAGATTTGACCTAAAGAATAAAAACTCTTTTCCTGTTGGTCGAGATTGAAAACTTTTATTTACATTTTGATGAAATTCAATAGCCAGATAATCAACATGTTAGCGCCTCGCTGTCTATTGTTGCAGCGAATGACCGACGAAATTTAGTCAATAACAATTATGTAGAACAGCTTCACTAGGTTCTTTTTTTAAGAACACTTACTTATCACATAGAAGTTCGCGACAAATGTTCAATATTTGGAAATCATTTTCATTTAATTGATTTTACAAGAATGTATACCTACTTGTATTGACAGTTTTCTCTAGTTTTTCTTTTAATAATTTCATGTTACTAATAGAATTTTGTGACTTCCATTCTGATATGTTAAAGAAACGTGGGGCTTAGAATACACTGAACACTGATTGTATCCCCTGTAAGTGGTGGTGTGGGCAAGACTCCACTACCATCCAAAAAACATTATGACACACACACTCATTAGCCCTTCTCTGCAAAACCTTCGCCCTTAAGACATACGGAGTAATGGGGCTTTACTCTATCATGCTGGGTAGACTGGGTTCTTTAGCCTTGGTTCTGCAACCAGTCTAGAAAAAGGACTACTCTAAATTTAAACTTGCTGAACTCCGTTCAAAAATTGACCTTATTTTGTTGGGATTGGGTCAGTAAATAGTCTGCCGCGTTGTTTTATGATGTGTGAGTAGAGGGTTTGAATTGAGAGGTTCCCTACCCCTATTTCTTGATCGGGGAAGTATGGATACCTTTTCATTTTTATTATTCTGGGGTACACTCTGACCTGATGTGATTGTACCTGTGAAGATCCCACCCATGGGTCAAATAAATCTGTTTAAAGACCAGTCGTATTTCATAGAAATACTTGATATCATATACATTATTTGTATAAAGTACAAATAAAGTTATAATCGCTTACTAAGGATTATTATTATTATTCATTTGAGTTTTTCACACTTGTGTTAGACTTCAGTGAGAAACCATCAACTGAGTGATAGCAAGTCTCCTTAAATCTCCAAGACTCTTCTCAGTATTCTGGCCGATTCTAATAATGCTGTAGTTTGTATGGTCTTCACCTGTCCTCTTATTTTCAGTCCTCTAATCACAGTATCAATCCTTTGACTGTATCCAGCATACCAATTATAATCAGCATCACTGTCATGTTCCATAGTTTTTCAGTTCTCTAGCAAGGTCTAGGTATTTATTTCGCTTTTATTCAGTCTTACCCTGTGGTCAGCCGGAACGACAATGTCCACAATTCGGTAGTTTTTTTTTTTTTTTTTTTACTATCATTGTCTGCCCGAGATTAGGTGATCCGTTTGTATTATTAGTTACTTGACGTCATAATTGTGTACAAGCAAATGATTATTATTCAATAGAATGTTTGCTGTTTTGTTTCTCGGCCTCTGGGGCGGCCCCATTGGGGGAATGCTGAAGGGGCCGAAGGTATTTTTGGACTTTGCCGGGCGCGTGTGGGCTGCGGCCCTGCGTCCGGACCCACTTTAAAAAAGGCCTTGTGCCATACTTGTCAGGTGGTGGGACGGAGGACAAATAAATAGAAATAATGACTTGAAACCATATAATTGTGTAAAATTATTAGATAGGAATATTTGGAGACATACAACTGTGTGTAAGTTATTTGTATTAGGAATGGTTAATATTATATAACTGTGCAAAAATGTTTACGAAACAACTGTACAAAAATGTTAATATAAACTTACAATGAACGCAATTCGCTAACCTCCAGGCATAAGATAACCTTTGACATGTTGACGTGCCGTTAAAATCAACCAATCTGTCAAATTTTTCTTTATGTAACATTATACAATGTTTTATTGATTTAAAAATCATTCATTTTAACATTTGATTGAATGATACGTAAGTAAATTTTCTTAGAATCCATTTTAAAAAAGGCATCAATTCTCACCTTGAATTGAAAAAAAAGTGACACTTTTGCAGTTTCTCCCTCATTTACACCTTTTTTCCTATTTATAATCAAGATCCCTGAAAGGAATTTTGTCGTATTTTGTAGATGAACCAATTAATTTCGCCAGTTAGCGACAACTCGAAAAATGTGACAACTAGTCAATATATAAAGTTTTATATTCTGATTTGAAAAAAAAAACACAATCTGTTGCTTGATATTTGATGCTTTTTGTAATGTATTTGTCTTTATAATGAACCATTCTCATAAAAAAACAAATCAGTTAAATCAAGATCCAGTTGATTTCTCAACTCTTCCATTAAAAGGGAACGACATTGTAAGTGAAGTTGTATATTTATATAAGATTAAAGATTTTCAAATCGGGAGTGTGCTAGCATTTATAGGGAATTTCTGAAAAAAACAAAAGTGTGTGTGTGTTACTTTCTCTCTCTCAAGTGAAATTTATATATAATTATATGACAATCTGATTATTAATTAAATCTACATTAAACGCTTTGTGTACGTGTTTGTAAATATACTGAAGAAATTTTGTCAAAGTTTAGAATAGTTTACAAAAAATACCATTCAGGTTGTGTTTGTTTGTTTTTTTTGTTTTGTCTAGAAAGAAAAATCTCGTGTCTTTTCAAGAAAAAAGCTTAAAATATTTCTCAAAAATTCGAAACAATTTGGCCAGGTGGGATTGGAGAAATGTGAATTAGAATCAAAATAAAGGGTAGTTTATAAAAGATGGATTGATTTTTTTTAATGTCATGTCAACCTGCCTAGCGTTATTCTATTCCTAGAGGTTAGGGAATCTCGTTCACTGTTCCTTTTTACATTTTTTTTTTCCGTGTAGTTTTTAATTTTTTTTTCTTTTTGTGCATGCGGTTCCATTGAATACAAATAATTTTTCCCATAGATGCAGTTTAGCGTCATACCTAGGACCCCCCCCCCGCCACATTTTTTTTTTTTTTTTTTTTTTTGTGGGTAGGTCTTACCCGTCTGCAAGGGGTACGGTCAATATATTCTGTCCCGTCGACAGGACGAATGATAATTGAATACTTATACAGTTGGTCTAGTATTTGTTGTAATAGCAACATTCACCTTAAAATAAACGATTAAAAGTAAAGTTGCCGAGGGTGACCCGAAGGCTCCCTTTTCAGTAGCTACTACACCGGGGTGTAGGGGAAGGCGCTACTCCTTTCCCAGGATTGCTCTACTTTACCCTTGATACGTACCTTATATTGCTGAGTGTTAAGCAAGGAGGTATCAAGTACCATTTTTAAAGTCTTAGGTATGACACGACCAAGGATTGAACCCAGGTCTTCCGGACCATTGGCCAACACTCTACCCACTTAGTAAAATTTTAATCATTAACAGATATTTGTGTGGTTTTATTTTACTTACCAATAATTTATTTATTTAATTTTATTTTTTATATTTTGTTTTATTTTATTTATTTGAGACAAAACGTGTATTGCTTCGTTTTATTCCGACATATGGGTGGATATTTGTGATTGGAATTGCTTCGTCTTTATCTCTATTTAAAAAAAATATATTGGATGCCTGTTTTATTTATTTTATTTTCAATTTCCAAACCTCAAAATAATAATAATAAAAAAAAAAAACAACGAACAAACTTATCTATACTAAACTGCCCGTGAATTTTGAACTAATCTTACCTGTTTAAGTATCTGAAATGGTAAAGTGTAGACAATCTGAAATGAGTATAAGGAATGTATGACATTTTAAATATTTGTGCCATTTGTGTTTTATTAATATTGAATTTAATTTAGCATATGCATTACAATTCTCGTACATAGACATATACAAGGTACATCGGTCTTGTTTCTCTCTGTTTCTATATTCGTGTCCCGTAAACATATGAAAAGTTGTATTTACATTATGAAATCAAGAATAGTTAGATGGGTAAATGCAACCGGACATTGTATAACAGGAGACACTGTCTCCCTTTTTTTTTTTTTTCTTTCTCTCTCTCTCTCTCTTTTTTATATATATATATATATATATATATATATATATATATATATATTTCCTCGTGTTTTTGGTTCACACCAGAAACTGAAAAATGCAGGATGGAAATAAATTTATAATCCTAAATTGACCGGTTTTTGGCTTTTTCTTAAAGATATATATATATATATATATATATATATATATATATATATATATATATATATATATATATATAAAATCTTCATCTCTCTCTCTCTTCATATATATATATATATATATATATATATATATATATATAATCTTCATCTCTCTCTCTCTCTCTTCATATATATAATCTTCATCTCTCTCTCTCTCTCTCTCTTATATATATATATATATATATATATATATATATATATATATATATATATATATATTATTTCGTTTTCTTGCATATCAATCCTTGTGGATTATTCAATGCCAAATCCTATTTATACATACATATGATTTGTAAATGAACTGTTTACACAAACAAATAAGCAGACACGTTAAAAAATGTTACCTACACAGTCAAATGGTTTTTAAGTATTTAAAAGCATTCTGTACAACATTGTCCATTTGTTTTCATGCAGTTAAATGGTTTCCAGCATCGTAAATGATTAAATATTTCTACTTGATCCATAAATTCGACCTTAACAGGTACTACACTCCAAATTAAAGTGGGACTGGGAGTCATGGCAATGAAGAGGCACCTCTAAGGCCTAGTCTTACCATCAGATCATTTTAATGTCATATCCAGAACATATTCGATAATCTCAGCCGACTGGGCTATATCTAACAAGGTGAGCTGAAAAGTTAATTAGCTGACCTCATATCTACTGTTTATGACATTTTTGACCAATGGGATACAAGCACTGCAACTGGAAAAAAAGAATGGGAACAACTCAGGGGGACAATATAGAAAAATGTACATCATTTAGTCTTATTCCAGGAAAGAATCTTGGTCAGCTAATAAACTTATTAGTATCTGTACTCGCTTCGGCAGTACGTTCACTAATAAACTTGTCTGTGTAATATATATATATATATATATATATATATATATATATATATATATATATATATATATAATTTGCTTAGCTTAGTTATAGTACAAGGCCAGAAGTATAGAGCACCTAATTTGACTCGAACTCTCTAATCTGCAAATTTAGTTTGCTCATCATTATAGCATGTAAGGGGCCCAAAAATATACACCCATTTGTAGTCCAATATAAAATTGGTTTTATATCTCGTGAGCACAGGATTTTTTTTCAAAATGTGTATATTTACATCAAGTACGTAATGTGTGTATTTACAACATATCCTGTATCGCCCTGATTCCCTTGGTCTCATATCTTTGTAATTAAACCTTTTTTTTTTCTTTCCTTTCTTTCCTCCTTTTCTTACCTCCACCTCTCGTTAAAAAAAAAAATGAATCAAAAATTTACAACAAAATGAAAACATTTTTATTAATTCTTTTGATTTGAATGACTTATTTCGGCTGATTTAAAAATCTAATCGGACAAATCTAATTAATGATTTCTTCGATATGTTCAGTTTTAATTTAAATGTCAATTTAAAAAAAAATTAAATGTCATCATTTTTATTTTTATTTTTTACATTCCAAAATGAATGCAGATGAATAAATATAATTCTCGGGTTTTTTTTGTTTTTTTTTTTTTTGCACAATTAGATTACACATAATTAGTTCTTAATTAACTATATAATTGCACCAACATGGAAATTGAGTATCAAACTCTGTACTTTTTGTTTTAACAATGTTGTCGTTTGGATTGAAGGTGTTCGTGGCGTAACGGTTATCGCGGTAGGAAATGGACTCGGCTATCCGAGTTCAAATCCTGAACATAGCTGCATGCCTTTGGGAAAGGCATGAATCCAGCTTTTCTCTCTCTCTCTCTCTCTCTCTCTCTCTCTCTCTGTATGGGTAAATAGGACAATTGGTTCTTTAATCTTGGTAAGGTAACCGGTCTAGGAAAAGGAAACGAAGTTCAAACTAGACCTGGAGAGGGATGGGCTCTGCCAAGCTATTCGTACTCAATACACCATACATAGACTAGGTTACGGGATTAATTAGAAATCTTTTTTGTTTGGATTAAAATAATTTCTGACATCGCTATTATTCTCTCTTGGAAAGTTTATTTAAAACGAAACAAAGTTGATTATATTAATCGGAAAACAGGAGATTTATTTCTGTTTATCTCTTGGTGTTTGAAGAAACTCAACGAGGTTTACTAATTAAGCAGAACTTGTGAATGAATGGCTTATGAAATAAGCACTTTTTTGAAAAATATTTTCTTTTGACTGTCATTCGTAGTGTATTTTGTATTTTCATTTTCACGCATGCCTCTTTGTTTAATGGCATATCAACCTTCGTGTGTTATTTAGTATTAAAGCCATTCTTATAGACGAACGATAATCATTCTATTTAACCCAGTAATTCCCAACGTGGGACGCATGGTAATATTTTGGTGGGGCTTGTTTAAAGACAAAATTAATGGCCTTTTTAAGCTTCTTTCACGTAAAATGCGGTAAAATTTTGAATTTGTAAGAATTAAATTGGGGGGGGCATCCTAATTTTAGAAATAGCAAAGTGGGGCATGACCCCCAAATCGGTAGAGAATCGCTGATTTAACCCGTAGCTGGGGGAAATGAAGGGGTGCATACCTTCCCCAAATGTATGAACCCTCTTCCGAAAGTGAACGTAATAGCGCGACTGGAGTTCGAATCAGCTTACTATGTCGCTTGTCAAGCACGCTAGGCTCTACACCAAGGCGAACAAAGGTTGTTTCTATGAATGAAAGAACAATATCTTTAAACGAGATGAATACACCGGAGAGATTTATTTATTCGCAATTAATATTGTGCATACATTTTTAGAACATTTTTTTTTTTTCCTATCGAGTGGGGGAGAAATAATTGTTTGGTTCCAGGAGGGCCTCTCCCCAGGTAGCATTTACCCCTTTGTCTGAAAGGGGTAAGGGCTGGGTTAATTGCTCAGCGTTTGAGGTGTCCCTGAAGGGAAATGTCGACGGAACTAAGCCTTAAAAAAAAAACCAAAAAAAAAACAAACTAACAAAAACAGGAAAAAAAATTTTCGTATCCGTCTCTCTCTCTCTCTCTCTCTCTCTCTCTTTATATATATATATATATATATAATATATATATATATATATATATGGTGACCCCCCCCAAAAAAAACAGAATTAGAATTATTTTGCTTTATTTTTGTAGAAGTAATAAAAAAAGTTTATGGGTTCTGTTTTTTTTTTGGGGGGGGGTAACCCAGTATATATATATATATATATATATATATATATATATATATATATATATATATATATCTATCCTTTTCATACATAGCACACCAACTCAAAAGCTAGTCTTTATATTCTTACTTTTAGACAAGTTTAAATCTAATTATTTAGAGCAAGATTTGTGTTCCAAAAGTATTGAGAATGGAGCTGTATTTATCAAGGCAAATCACATACACACCATACATAAACCTCTCTCTAATCACTCTTCTACAAGATTATTGTTTTCGAATCTACCGTTGGATAAAGTACTTCCCCTTATTCCTTCCAAGATACTATTTCTTTGATGCTGTAAGCCTCTGTCATATCTCGCCGACACACTTCACTCTCTCTTATTTTCGTCTTCGGTCAGATATTTTCTTATTTATTTATTCATTTATTTTTTTTTTTTTTAAAGTTTTATTTTAAATTCTTGGGCATCATTCAACTAACCATGTTTTTTTTTTTAAACACCTGTTATCCTCCCTTTTTATGTGTTCTCTCACCCTAATTTTTTATTTTTATTTATTTAAAAAAAAAAAAAAAAAAAATTATTTACCTCTTAGCAGCTGAGTTTGCTCTCTAATCCATGTTGATCCTTTTTTTTTTTTTTTTTTTTTTTTTTATCCCTTAGTCATTCCTTGCATTGATATATAATAATTTACTAAGCTTAGATTTTTTGCGATGCTAGAAGTATGAGATCAAATTCACTAGTATTGATGTGTTTGCAACGCTTGCTAACCATTGCGCACGCGCGCGTGTGACGCTTTTTCCTCATCAGAAGTGATGTTAGGGTAATCAAGGCTTGATGCCACGCGAATAGTGTCGTGTTACCCTAATAATAGATTAAAAAAAACAAACAAAAGAATAATAAAAATAATCAAAGAAAATAATATATATTAAATGATACTTATATTATTTTCAATATAAAACGTGTTCCATAGAAATTTAAATAAATCCGTGATTCGTTTTTAAAAATGTTATTTTATTTACTTATTACTGGCAATAATTAGTAACAGACGTTTACTGGCACAAATACAAACTGTAGGTTCTTGTGTAAAAACTATCGGCTATTTTGTGAAATACCGACATCATTTAATTTTATAGAAAAAAAGGGTTTTCTGCAAACTGTAATCTAAAATTAAATTACGAATTTAACAAAAAACAAAGCTATATAAAATGTGTATCAAATGTTTGGACACGTTTAAAAGCTTGAGAATCGTTTACCTTTTATATTGTGTGTATATATATAATCTCATCCTAAAGGGTATTTTAAAAGTTATTGAAATATCCACCCCCTAAAGAAACTTGTAAATTTACACGATATAGAATTGTGTGAACTTATTTAAATGAAGGAGTTTTTCATCTTTAAAATTCTTTGTTAGGTGAATGGGAAAACTTTGTCATGAGGTTCAACGTTAAAAAGATCCTTCAAAAACTCGCTGGACGGGGAAAAAATTAAATTACAACACCCTGAAAAATGTTTCAATATTAAAGGTCTATTTCATGTAGCCGTATTACAATGAATGATCACATTTATAGATTATGTGCACATGTTCCAAAATAAGATTAATTTTAATGGCATGTCAACCTGTCTAGCGTTGATTTATGCTTAAAGGTGAGGGAATTGCGTTCATTGTATGTTTATACGATGTCATTCAATAAACAAGGGAAAATTTGCCGTAAGAGTTTGCAGTAAGAAGCAGTATTTAGAGCTGCACCTTTTTCAAAGAAATCAATAGTGATGGATCCTTTCATGTCTCAGAAAACAGTCCGAATGACCTTCTTTACTGACCGCTGCGTCCAGAACTTTTTTCCTTGCCGAGGTGTCGGTGTTTCCACTCCATGAATTGTCTTTTCGATTCAGGCTTGTGGTAGTAAACAAATGTTTGTTCCTTTTATAAAGCTTCGCCTAACACATTATTCTGTAAATTTAACATGGTTTGGGCTTCTCAGTTTGCAAAAATTTGATGACAGAACTCTGTACAGGTTTGGAAATCTGTTTTGAATAACCTAAAAGCAAATACTTTTGCGATATCAAAATAAATTTTGCTCTAAACTAATCTCAAACAATGCAGAATTTATATTTATGGAAAAAAATATGGAAAAATGTTTTTTCTATTTTGCATTCTTTTAAAATCTATTTATGAAGCGTGTGTGTGATTGTTTTTTAAAAAGCTGTGTGTGTGGTCCTATTTAATACGAATGATTCTTAAATAGATGCACTCGACCTATAGATGGGACCCTAACGGGTATTACCACTCTGCGTCAGTGGATCTGGGAGTAATGGTAATGAAGGGGAACTCAACACTTCTCAGATGTCAAGATTGGGGAAGGAAACTCCCCTCTCTGCAGGGGGATACAGACAACATATTCTAATCCTCTTCGACAGGGACCCGAATAATTTGAGTTGCTCGCTATTTTACTGCAATTTTGTACCTAATATTCTTTGTGGGAGGTCGGTACGAGACATCAGAGGACCTGGGGGGGTATCTTAAGAATGAATTCGACAAAATTAATTCAATTTAGAATATACAACGAAATTAATATTTACAATATTAAAAAAGAAACAAAACAAAACAGATATTCCTGCTTAGACTAGAACAAGATCCCAGTAGTGGCGCACTCAGTGAGGATCGAACTCATCGAGGTAGTCTGTTGAATTATTTTGCTTTCTATTACTACAAGTTATAACTGAAAAATGCAATTTCGCGTTATGTTATCACATTTAATAGAAAGCTTTTAAAGTAATAAGACGATCCGTAAACGCATTGGGTTTCTGTTGTAACAGCAGTCCATGATGATATTGATACATCGGTTTACGAAGGAGTGAAGCATCACGATTAAAATTTCGTCGTGATTTCAAGAATTTAGATGATTAAAAATGACGTTTGATGGGAATTAGACAGGAAATTGATTTTTAGCAGCTTATCAACCCGTCGAGGGTAATTTTATGCCTAGTGGTTAGGGAATAGTGTTCATTGTAGGTTCATATTTATATTTTTTTTTTTTGTGTAGTTGTTGCGTCAGAGGATATTTTTTTTTTTTTTTTTTTTTTTTTTTTTTTTTTTTTGTACCCACGGTTCTATCTCATAGATGGGACGATGACAGTATGAAGATTTATTGAAATTTAAAAAAATAATGTTTATATACAAGATAGTGATTAGGCCTGCGGAAATATTTTTTAATTATTTTTTATTCTATTTTCTCATGGAATGAAAAGGATTTAAGCGAAGAAAATACGAAGAGAATCGCAAATTCCGACAACGGGAGAAAAATTATAAAACAAAAACGGAAAAAAAACAATTCTGAGATAAGATGTTTTAAGAACCGTATTTGACGTCTTTTAAGGTCAACAGTCGGTTTTCGGTCACCGACTAGAGGATTTCTAGTGCTGAAGTGGCCCTTAAATCGAACCTCAAACATTAACAAGACAACCGCTTCAATACCAACGATGGTGATTCTTTTGTTAGATAATTATCGCTACTTCACAAAATTACATCAGTCCGTAAGAAAATTAAGTGACAACGCTAAACCATTGTTTATACCTAAACAAACCTGTTAAATGTTTTTAAATGTAAAATATTGGGATTTAATTAGAATCTAGATATGTGAAACTAAAAAGTGACCTGATTATTGGAAATACTACGAGTGTTGGAGGCGAAAACCTTTCAACTGACAATCGTAATTTAAACCTGTTTATTTATTTAAGATGCCGTCAAATCCATTAATCCAAATGAAACTAGATAATTAGTAGATATATTCAACTTGCCATATTACTAATAGAAATAATAGCAAATCAGATCCGTGAAAAAGTTAAACCTATAAACATTTCTAACGTTTTTAAATTATGAAATATACTGTTTCTAATATCAACATTTTAAAATAATATTACAGCAAAATGATAAATGGTATAAATATTTATAAGATTATTTGAATTATTCAAAAATAGTGTTCAGAAATGTTAATCATTTAAATCTAAAATTAAAACAATAAAAAAAAAACCCATCAATTATTAGTTTGAATAAAAATGTATTAATGTTTTTCGTAATAAGATGATAATATTCATTTTCTAAGTAGAGTCCATGACTCCAAATTTGGCACTTAGGATGATCAAACTTTCTACTCTGCTGCTGTAATTAATACTTATTAACCATTGCATTAAGACAGGGTCATTATTATAAGTAAAGTAGTTGGCGACCGTAGTTGAGGGTGACCAAAAGGCTCCCTTTTCAATAGCTACTACACCAAGGTGTAGGGGAGAACGCTACTCCTTTCCCTGGATTGCTCCACTTTACCCTCGATACGTACCTTATATTGCTGAGTGTTAAGCAAGGAGGTATCAAGTACCATTTTTAAAGTCTGAGGTATGACGCGACCTGGGATTGAACTAAAGTCTCCCGGACCATTAGCGAACACTACCTACTAGACCAATGAGCCAGTATTATTATAATGGTACTAATAAAGTTAGTTATGATAAACTTAATATTAGTTTGGCCATAAAAAGATCAATCAAAATGACTGACGATTTAACAACAATTTTTAAAACAGTTTTTTGTTTTTGTTTTTAGGATTGAATAATAGATTAAAGTTGTAAGTTACGTTGATTGTAAGTTTTACTCACTTTAAAACAATGGTTAAAAATTAAACAACTGAAGCTAAGTTAAAGAAGGAAGAATGAGTATTTCTTATTTTCACAAATGAATTCACGCAATTTATATATTGCATTAAGATATTTTACTACATAGAAAACCCGATAATTAATGTGGTCAGCGAAAGATGTTTCCATTAAAAACTATTGCCATTTCTTGTTCGCTATTTGTCTCTCGATATAGACGGTTATTTCATTGTTATAAGTCCATCTGCATTTCTCGCTGCAATAAATATAAAACAATCTTCCATTCAATATAAAAGGGGATCTCGTAATTACTGCAAAATGATTTTGAAAAATGTATCCACTTTTGATAGTATGAATACTGAATTATTCTTGAATATTGACAAAATATACGTGTTTTTAAAATGAATTTTTTATGATTTTTTTAAAAAAATTTTATTTTTTTTTTTAATTTAAAACTTTTAAATATCATTTTTTGTGGGGTGAGATTTTTAGTAGTACATGTAATCAAAGAGAAATAAATGGTCTCTCTCTCTCTCTCTCTCTCTCTCTCTCTCTCTCTCTCTCTCTCTCTCTCTCATATATACAGAAAGATTTTAATTTGTAAAATATTTACAGATATACTGAACAATATTTCAATTATCTATATTTTATTTATGTCGATTATAAATGATGTAGTCATATATAAATTTAATTTAGGGAAGTAATTTTTGCCATCATGCCCTTTGATATATAAATTGAACAATTCTTTCTGTTCATGGTGAGAATTCAAGGTAAAATAAACTAAATGATCAAATTTATAGCAAAAATTAATATTTTTATATATGAACCCGAATTGTGTGTGTGTGTGTGTGTGTTTTGTCAGTTATCATTCATAAAGAACATAACGGTATTATTTTAATTAAACTTTCTTGTTTACATTTATCAGATGATTTAATCTCTTTAATTTATGACATTTTATGTCACGTGGTTTGAAGGCGAAAGAGTGTACGTTATATAGAAATATGACTATGGAAACTTCCTTATATTATCCAACCTCAAAAAAAAAAAAAAAAAATGAATTTGAAGTCTTCAGACATTTAATTAAAATTCCCTAACATTAGAGATAAACATTCATTTATTTATGTGATTTTTAGACCTCTTCATCAATGACTTAATTTATCCCTATAAATATTTTCCTAATTAAATAGTTTAGTAAACAAAGTTGTTTAGATTTGACACCCTAAAATATTAAACGTTCTTAGGGGAGTACATATATTCAAATAATTAAATAGTTCCCTAAAAAAATAACATTTTTATGTTAACACAATTCCAGTTGTATTTCATGACACATTTCCATTATTCAAATATAAATTTGCTAAATCAAAACCACATTTTAATAGATTTGACTTATATATATATTGTTTTATTTATTTATTTTTTCTTTAGAACATTCTGTCATGTTATCTACTGGTATAGCTTAAGGAAATTTGAATGACAAGTAAAATATTCTTTATAAGACACTGAAAATTTTCAGAAAAATATTTAAATTTTTACCCCCACATTTAAGACTGGAATTATTTTAGAATGACTGCATATTATAATTTATACATTTTTGACACAGTTCAAACAAAAATCCGTTTGATATCAATTGATCAAACGTAAAAAGTAAGTAAAGTTAGCGACCATAGTCGAGGGTGACCCGAAGGCTCCCTTTTCGATAGCTACTACACCAAGGTGTAGGGGAGGGCGCTACTCCATTCCCTGGATTGCTCCACTTTACCCTTGAACCGTACCTTATAATGCTGAGTGTTAAGCAAGGTGGTATCAAGTTCCATTTTTAAAGTCTTTGGTATGACTCGACCTGGGATTGAACCCAGGTCTCCCGGGCCATTGGCGAACACTCTAAAAATCGTACATGTATCATATAATCTTATAACTTACAATTTATATATATATATATATATATATATATATATATATCTTGTCGTTACATAATGTAAATATTGCTTTAAAAAGCGCGGGCATGGTATAAAGAACGCTTTAAAATCATAAAAACGAATTAAAATCCGAAAGTACAAAATTGATTTTTCACTGATATAATTCTTTGAAGTGAAGTGACCGAAATGAAGGGTCTTTTTTTAAAAATTCCTTTTTAATAACATACATATATAGCTTTTTAACGCTATATATATATATATATATATACACTAATCTAATATCTACCAGTATTCACGGTATCGGAAAAAACAAAAACCCTGGTCAGGAACAAGAGATAAAAGTACCTCGAATCACCGCCCAGAGGAAAAAGAAAAAAGTTTTTTGGGTAAAAAAGAAAAGGCCAACCTCGTACGATATATGTGTGTGTATATATATATATATATATGTGTGTGTGTGTGTGTGTGTGCGAATTACACTTGTCTGTCATTTTATACAAATTGCTCATTTGTTATAAATTTTTCCTATGACATTAAGAGAATTTTTTTTCCAGCTAAATAAAATTGTATATTTATTCAAAGGTGTACATAGAATGTTCTAGCGACATAGTAAAGAGAATTTTATTATTTCTGATTTGAATAAAAATAAAGCGTCGTAATTTCTTTCAGATTATCAAATCATTAAGTTAACATATGTTTAAATATATACTAAAAATTAGTTCCATTTATTATGATAGTTTTTTTTTTCTTTATAAAACAAGAGGACAATACATGATATCAATTATTTTTGTTTTGATTTTAAACTTAGATTAATATTTAGAATGTACTTAACATGAATAAAGAAACTGAGGAAACAATAAAAATAATTTTAATATTAGTACAATAAAATAGCTAAATTAGTTGATTATTATTATTATTGTTGTTATTATTATTATTATTATTATCATCATAAGAGGTTTTCAGACTATTCTCTTCATCTTTGTTATTCCCACAACGTTTCGGTCGATATGTCCTCCGGCCTTCTTTAGGTGTTTGTCGAACTCAGGAACCTTCATAACAATAAATAACAAGACAATAGTCCGAAAACCCTTTATGATAAAAATCATCAAGCTTCGTCTCAGAAATTTTGACAACTAGTTGAATATTAGTTGTTGGTTTTTGTTATAGTACGATTAAAGTAAATTACTTAGTAGCAGCGATCAACTAGAGTTTGGTTGGTAAAAGACAATGCGACAGTCTTGAGAACAAACCATTTGAATGTTAGATAAGAATTCTTGTTTAACATGGCTTATAAAACTCTGTGGACGTCATTAAAACAAAGATATAAATCCACTCAGTAGTGACTCTAAGAATTTTAGATTAAATTCAATTCGGGCATCGTATCCCCCAAAGTTGCCCACCATGTCGGCGGAACTAAGAATGAGCTGATAGTATACCCCCCCCCCTGCTGAAGGTTAAGCCCTCTCCTCAATAAGGTGTTCTAAGTATATTCGTATTGGATAGGAATACTTGATACTATAGAAATAGTTTCTTGAAGCTAGAATTCTTTGGTTTTGTGGCGATTCCCCTCTAATTTTGCCCAGTCGGCTGGGGCTGTAGAATACACCGACTGCACCTCTGCAGAAGAGTAAGACCCTCATCACTACAACGAGTGTCCTGGATATGATACTAAACAATCTGATGATGTGGTTCCTGGGATGCTGGGGCTTTGGAGAATGCGGAGCACCCCTTCATTGCCATTGCTCCCAAGTCCACTCACGAAATGGTAGCATCTGATAGGGTTCTATCTATGGCTTAAATAGAACTACACTGCATACTTATGCTAAACTGAATTGTTTGAATTAGAACTGTTTGACTAAAATGAATAGCTTTAATTAGAAATGTTTTGATAAACTGTATACTTACATTTAAACTACGTACTTATGCTAAACTGAATTGTTTCAAATGGAACTTTACTTACGCTAAATTGATTTGTTTAATATATAACTGTTTTGACATTTTAACTGTGTGGAGAAAATATGTACTTATACTAAACTGGATTGTTTGAAATATAAATGTTTTTGACAATTAAACTGTATACTAATGCTAAACTGAATTGTTTGCAATAGAATTATTTGTATAAAAATGGAGTTGGCGTTAAATAACCTGCAAAGGTTGATATGCCATAAAATCCAACCAACCAAATCCCCTCTAATTGTTTATAAGATTATTAGTAGTTACTTGAAACCATATAGCTGTGTGCATCCCCAACCAAAAAATCCCCCCTAAAACCTCTTAAACTACATAATGTAAGCATGAACAGTACAATGAATACAATTTTCAAACATCTAGGCATAAAATAAACTTACACTGGTTGACATGCCGTTAAAATCAATAAATCAACCATAAGCTGCCTTATTCTACAATGTCAACAGCTGTTTAAATTCTTAGAAATATCTGCGTAGCATACAACAGTATAAATGTATTATGTTGAAAGGTTTGTTTTAATGTTAAAAATCAGGAGTTGCTTGTCACAAAACAGCAATAACAAATATGTTACTTGAGTCGTACACATCATAAATGCCTATGTAATTCCGTCCTGGCGTCCAACATAGAAAAATTATTGAGATCTAAAAAGTAAGATTTTCTTTTGCTTAAGGAGAAAAGGCTTTGTCATTAATCATAAGAATGGTGCAAATAATATAATTGAGAAAGACCGGCTTGAGACGATTTTGGTAAATCAAAAAATGATGGAAATGATTATAAAATAATTATTTCCTCTAAACGTCTTAAGTAGAAGTTAAGCAAGTCTACTCTTGCCCAACCCATTGGTATTTTCTAGCTACGCCCCACCTCAGCGCTCAAATAAAATTAAATCCTACTAATGTCGCATTACACACCCTATAAAGAAGAAATATGCACTGACTACCCAAAGATTTACGGCACCATGAAACTATAAACGAGTATAAACAAAAGCAAATCAGGTATTATCGGTTCAAATGCCCCCTTCTTTTTGTCACACACCCTCCACGTCTAATTAGGCGCCTTTTTACAAACGGACACACCTTTTCTTTGTGATGTTTGTTGAATTTGTTAAAAGAAAAACGTTTCAGGATTGAATTTCACAGATGATAATTTCTAAACCAGATATAACATTCAAATTAGTTATAAAACAGAAAACGATGAATAAAAACCAATGTCAAGAGTAGGGTTTATCTACTTGTGAGCCCTCCTCTAAACTAATCGGAGAAGCTTTTCGTTTTTGTTTTTTGTTTTTTCTTTTTTATAAGGTCCAGTTTATGAACATTATGGACCTCTACTTATAGTGCAGAGGGTCTGCATTCTTGGCATTGTATTTTTTTTTTTTTTTTGTGCCGGGGTCATTATAGTTTTAAATATATTACATAATGAAATATTAGGTGTATACTAGAGACAAGATTATTGTCTGGCACGCTGCGCAACAAATTAGTCTCAGTGGACCCTCGAATACCCGTGGGCCCTAGGCCTTCTTTACCTATGGGTAAATGCAGCTCTGTTTTTGTTGAACTCCCCCATCAAAGATTCTGATAATTAATCTAAATGAAATACTCATTAAACAGCCCGGAAAATTAATTTTCTTTTTATGCCATGAAAAAAAAAGTTGATTCTCGTAAAGGTGTTTTGTCTTGTCTTTGCTACAAAACGTAAGAACCCGTTTAAAAATTTCGAGTGGAAAAAAAATTTGATAAAATAGAACTTGATGAGAATAAACTGTGTGTATTATAATATAACACACACACACACACAACCGTTTTTGTGTGTGCATAACATGTCCCCCACCTCGTGTACATACTAACATACATAGCTTATGTTTGTAAACACACACACTCACACGTGTATGTGTTCATGGTATAATGTTTACTGTAGTTGGAAATGGCTTTGGCAACCCGAGTTCAAATATTGGACGAAGCTGTTAACATTTCCGGATATACTAGCACCTCTGGGAATGGTATGAACCAACTATTCTCTCCCCAGCTATGAGTAAAATAGTAGGGTAGACTAGGCTCTTTAATTTTGGTATAGCAACCAGTCTGGGAGAAGGAAAACTTTAAGTTCACTTCTGTTAAACTCCACTTAAAAAATTGACCTTGTGTCGTATCTTGCTCATGCAGGACACTGCTGGAGAAGCAGGGATGAACTCATAAGAGATGTACTCTTATGGACCCCCACACATGGCCGTGCGAAGGCAGGACGACCAGCACGAACATACATTCAGCAGCTATGTAAGGATACGGGATGTTGTCCTGAAGACCTGCCTAGGGCGATGAATGATAGGGAGGAGTGGCGAGAGAGGGTCAGGGATATCCGTGCTACCAGCGCGACATGATGATGATGATGTATGTGTGAGATATGATTGTAAAGCACCATCATACAATACATAACTAATGTGTATTGATTTGTACAATTTTCAAAGGTAGCTAGCAGGTGCACCTTTTTTTGTCTTAGTGAGCACGTGCCCTTAAAAATCATCACGTTATATCTTCTAAAATTCAGTTTTGATGCATGTCATTATTTTTCATGCTAAGACATACTTCCTTCCGCCCCTTATCTCACTCACTCCTACCTCACCCTCCTCTTACAAAAAAAAAAAAAGTAAAAAATAGACATGCTTTTGGGAAAGGAAAGAGAAAAAAAAATCTGTTTTCCAATTTATCGTCATTATGTGACTTTTAATCTGCAAGTGGGTGTGTTTTAAACATTCCAATGAAAACATAGAGGTTTTAATTAACCTTACTTATATAAGTGTCAGCTTTTATTAATGTTTCAGCACACACTAATAATTTTGTATTGAAATACGCATAATAGATGTGCATTTGTGTAAATGTATGCACATGTCAGAAAAATGAATTAATTTTCCATTAAATATGACTGAAGAATAACTGTTTTACTTTCTGTTTATATTGTTCTTTTGTTTATTAACCTCGGCTCTCCACTCACATTTAAACATATGTAGTTTAGACACAATACAAATCGTATCTTATTAGTGTAATTAATCTTAGTGGCATGTCAACCTGCCTTTGGTTATTTTATGCCTAGAGGTTAGGAAATTGCGTTTATTGAACGTTCATATTAACATTTTTTTTTTTTTTTTTTTTTTTTTTTTTTCGTGTTGTGGTCTAAGGTTTTTTTATTTTATTTTAATTTAAAATTTTTTTTTTTTTTATTAAGGTTTTGAGAACTTTACCATTACTCTCCATTTTAAGAACACTATGGGCCTCTACTTATTGTGCTGAGGGTCCGTACTCTTGGCATTATATTTGTTTTGCTGGGGTCATTATGGTTTTGAATAGTTTACATAATGAAATTTTAGATGTTCAGAAATGGATGTTATATACCGACCTAGTAGCCCGGCAGACCGGGGTTCAATCCCTGGTCGAGTCATACCAAAGACTTAAAAAAAAAAAAAAAATACTTGATGCTGCCCCACTTAACACCATTATAAGGTAAAGATCAAGGGTAAGTGAAGCAACTCAGGGAAAGAAGTAGCGTCCTCCAAACACCTAGGTGTAGTAGCTAATGAGAAGGGAGCCTTCGGATCGCCCACTTTACTTCTTACTTATATATAAACGCTTAGCATTTTATTAAATAGAAGAAAAGATTTTTTAAAATTCATTTTGATTAATTTGCTTTATTTTTTTTATTTTTTGCACACGATTTTATTAAAACGTAAACTATTAAAGCTCCAAGTAACTTATCTTTAAGGCGCCTCTAGTGGTGTAATGGTTAGCAAGCTCGACTAGCAAACCTACACGAGTGAGTTCGAGTCTCATTTGGTGCCCCTTTCATATGGCCTTGTGCCACATCTAAGCAAAAAGCTTAGTAAATTTCCAAGTAACTTATCTTTATGTATTTAATTTAGTCATCCCAGTCGGCTGGGGTTGTAGAATACACTGACTGTATCTCTGCAAAGGAAGAAAACCAAAAATCCAGTTCACATGTTGTTTGGGGAGGTCACTAGCGATGATGACGTTATGTCACCATTCATCTAGCCACATGGCCTCTGACATAACACTGGCTGTAGAATACACCGACTGTATCTCTGCAAAGGGGTAAGACTGATGGTAAGGCTCCAGTGATGCTAGAGATTTGGGGAATGCGGAGTACCCATTTATTGTCATCGCTCGTAGGTTCAATCTGGCTCTGAGTGGTACTATTTACCAACCCCTCCGCTCGGACAGGATATGACACAAGGTCAATTTTTAAGCGGAGTTTAACAGGTTTGAATTCAGAGTTTTCCTTCTCCTAGACTAGTTGCCTCACCAAAGCTGAAGAACCTAGTCCGTCCTACTATTTATCCATAGCTGGAGGGAGAATAAGGGGGTTCATACCTTTCCCAAGGGTATTTGCCCGAAAGTGAACGTAATAGCGCGACTGGAGTACGAACTCGCGTACTACGATTCCGCAGTTCTTCGCTTTAACCATTACACCACGAGGACACCCCCCTGGCTCTGAGTGGTAGCACCTGATAGGGTTCCCGTGTGCTTATGCTTGACTGTTAGAAATAGAACTGTTTGATCATTAAACTGTGTAAATAAGTTACTGATGCTTAATTGAATTGTTAGTGATGCATAGCAGTACTTGGAACCATTTAACTTTGTTGACTAAACTGAATAACTTAAAATAGAACTGTTTTTAACATCTAAACTGTGTACTTATGCTAAACTGAATTGTTTGAAATAGAACTGTTTATGTGTATAGGGCAGATTTGGCATTTAATAACCTACAAAGGTTGATATGCTATAAAACCAAGCTAAACTAAATTGTACATAACACTGAAGCCTACATAAACTGTCCGAAGGAGGCAGTGCACCCTTGGATCGAAGGGGTGGTTGCTGGAAGACTCTAGGATTAGCAACAGGACTCTTCGTCATACTACGCAAACAGAAGAACCAATTCTTGACTGACAGAAAAATTTCTGCGACTACATCACCCGCCTTACATCTGGCCGTCTAACTCCCCAGATTGCAATCTCCTCATATGTTGAGTGAGAGACCAAAAAAATCCATGCAACACCAAAGATTAACTGAAGGGAAGGATAACTGCTGCATTTACTCCTTTAAATAAGGAGACCGTCGAAAAGACTTGCAAGAGATTCCGAAGTCGTCTGGAGGCCGAGGTTGAAGCCAATCTCGATTTCTTTTAATAGATCTAATATAGAATTTCAAGATTAATCATGTATTTTTGTTTGATATATCTGATAAGATGAAATGTTAGTGTTGTTTAAATTTTTGCTTAATTTAAACGACTATGTGTCCATCGCACTCTGTACACTGCAGGTGTTTCAGTTCCTCTGCATCTACAATATAAACAATTATATACATTGGACAATACACATTTTTCCCATTTAATGTTCAGAAATAAATGTTATATACTGACCTAGTGGGTAGAGTGTTCGCCAATGGCCGGGAAGACCGAAGTTCAATCCCTGGTCGAGTCATACCAAAGACTAAAAAAGAAAAAAAGGTACTTGATGCTGCCTCGCTTAACAGCATTATAAGGTACGGGTCAAGGGTAAGTGAAGCAACACGGGGAAAGAAGTAGCGTCTTCCCAACATCTAGGTGTAGTAGCTATTGAAAAGGGAGCCTCCGGGTCGCCCACTTTACTTTTTACTTATATATAAACGGTTAGCATTTTATGAAATAGAAAGGTTCATCTTGCATACTAATTTTCATGGTTTTCCTTTGTCATATATATATATATATATATATATATATATATATATATATATATATATATATATATATATATATATAGTATTCTTAGTCCAGTTAAACCAGAGTTGGGAGTAATTCCATCAGGACAAGAAATTATTCATGAATGAATATTTAAATTTTCCTGGTAAAGAGCTCAATGTACCAATAATACAGAGCAATAAATTCTTTAAGAAAAAACAACGAAACCAATCACAAAGGATTATAAATTTATTTCCATCCTGTTACGCATTTTTGAAATTTCCAAAAACACGAAAAAAAATTAACAGGACTTCTTCAGATCTTTTTGATCTGAAGAAGTCCTGTTAATTTTTTTTTTTTCGTATTTTTGGAAATTTCAAAACTGCGTAACAGGATGGAAATAAATTTATAATCCTTTGTGATTGGTTTCGTTGTTTTTTCTTAAAGAGTATATATATATTTATTTTCTCGGCTAAAAATCCATTTCCCTATCCATTCTATATCTTTGTCTTTTAGTAAATAAAATATTGTTTTAAAAATATTTTTTTAATGTAAATTATTTTATCCTTTACTCTGCTTGTCAATTTATATAGTTCTGCTTTGTGTATAGTCCAATGTATATAATTGTTTATCAAAACAATTCTATACATCGGACTGTACGAAAAAATATGAATGCTACCAATATTATTACGTTGGCTTTGTACTTGATAAGAACCAATTTATTTCAAATTTCGTTCATTTTTTTTGTGAATTTTCTAAAATTAAGATATCAAACACATAAGTCAATAATGAAAAAGTAAATTTACATTTTTTTTTTTTTTTTTTAATTTTTAAAAAAATTTTTTTTTTTTTATTATTGCTATCACGGAAATAAAAAAAAATCAAGAGTATCGCTTCTTCGAGTAATTGTTGACCAATTAATATTAAATAATAATTAGTACTGAGTTTGATCCTCACCGGGTGCTTCACACTTGTGACTTTGTATCAAATAACGGACGAGAATTACTTGTAATTGCGGTAATAAACGCGTTTTGTCTAATGCTATGAATATCGACGATGCTACAAGTTCCCATATAATAATCAAAATACACAGGAATTATATTACAGTGTAACTCGGATATAAAAGAGTTGCCGGAAGCGGATAAAAAGTGTCTTATATCCGGGTTTGGTCAATTTTGTTTAGGTAACACAGGCTCTAATTTGGGACCAGAGAAAATCTCTCTTATACCCGAGTTTCTCTTATATACGGGTCTCTTATATCAGGGTTACACTGTATGTTTATCCCAGGTCCACTCTGACCCGGAGTGGTAGTACCTGTTAATGTCCCATGTAGAGGTCAAATTGATCTGTTTTAGAAATTATTTGTATTCGATAGGAATATGTGCAAGCAATAAACAAATGTTAATAATATTAATAATAATGGTAAAGAAACCTTTAAGCAATTACACAAAAATATCAATATTAATGTACAAAGGATGTGATTCCCTAATTTATAAGTATAAAATAACCCTAGATAGGGTTTAAAGAAGAACCTTCCCCAAAATGGCCATGAGGAAACCAATACTCAATCAAGCACATTTTGATAGAATGCACAAAACTCAACCACACCAGGAAAAAGTTTTATAAGGCGAACAGCATGGAACTATTTCTAAAAATTACTCTCAAAAACATAATCAACTTCTTAAAAAAAAAATTGGCCTCCTATTAAAGATATAGACTATGTTACCAACACCTTAGACTATCAAGTTTATACAAACAAAAAGCTTTGACATTTATATACATACATACACATCAGAATTTGACACTCAATGACCCTTAAGAGGTTAATTTGCCATAAAACCCAACCATCACCAACCTAAAAATATGCATTTACAAATCATATATGTGTAAAAAGGCTCTGGCATGAAATAACCTATAGAGGTGGATATGCCATTAAATCCAACCAACCAACCTAGATAGGTTGACATGCCATAAAAACCTATCAATATATCATTTTTATTTTCCTATGACACCTTTTCAACCATTAATTTAAACTTTTTTTAAAAATCGGTACGCGATATTTAACATAACAGGACGTGAGTTCGAATCTTACAGAGCTTAATCACTATTATTTTTTTGATCTGCGCTTTTAAGTCTTTATTGTAGATTAACAACAGGAAGGAGTTTCGAGAAAGAGAAAAAAAAACAGCAATTAAGATTTAGATAAAAAAAACAAACAAACAAACAAAAACTGTTTGACATGATAGTTCCTTATCAATCTAAGTGCAAAACCTAATGCGATCTCCAACTTATCCATATTTACCAACCCCTCCGCTCGGGCAGGATATAACACAAGGGAAGGATAACTGCTGCATTTACTTCTTTAAATAAGGAGACCGTCGAAAAGACTTGCAAGAGATTCCGAAGTCGTCTGGAGGCCGAGGTTGAAGCCAATCCAGATTTCTTTTAATAAATCTAATATAGTATTTCAAGATATGTTCATATAGTTTTGATTAATATACATATTTACCAACCCCTCCGCTCGGGCAGGATATGACACAAGGTCAATTTTTAAGCAGAGTTTAACAGGTTTGAATTTGCGTATAAATCGATTTTGTGTTATATCCTTCCCGTGACAGAAACCAACATTTACAAACTCAACATCAGTATTAGGAAATCGCTTTTACTTTTAAGTCTAAACCACTTCCCCACAGTAAGATGGCTACTTCAGCTAATAATCATTGGTATTAGATAGGAATACTTCATATATAAATTTGTGTAAAGCTACACAAAAATATAAGTATATTCTCTAAACGCTGTTAAAATCAATCAGGCAATCATATATATATATATATATATATATATATATATATATATATACCAACCCCTCCGCTCGGGCAGGATATGACGCAAGGTCAATTTTTAAGCGGAGTTTAACAGGTTTACATTCAGTTTTCCTTCTCCTAGACTAGTTGCCTCACCAAGGCTGAAGAACCTAGTCTGCCCTGCTATTTACCCATAGCTGGTGGGAGAATAATTGGATTCATACCTTTCCCAAGGATATTAGAGCTATGTGAAATGAAATCGGTCTCATTCTGGATTTGAACTCGTGTCACCATGTCCATTTCCTACGACGATAACCATTACACCACGGGCTCCCCCAAGTTATCTAGTCTGACTGTATCCGCTGCAGAGGAGTAATACTCACCAAAAAACTGGAGTCCTGGATATGTCACTAAATTCCATCTGATGGTGAGATTCTGGAGAGTTCCAAGGAGTGTGGACTACGCTTTCTTGCTGTTACTGCTTGCCCTCCTCCCGGGGTGATGTCATAAAATTTCATTTGTAGGTCAGATCTGTTTGTAATTATTAGTATTAGATAGGAATAAGTAAAGTTGGCGACCTTAGTCGAGGATGACCCAAAGGCTCCCTTTTCAATAGCTGCTACACCGAGGTGTAGGGGTGGGCGCGACTCCATTCCCTGGATTCCTCCACTTTATCCTCACCTTATAATGCTGAGTGTTAAGCGAGGCGGTATTAAGTACCACTTTTTTGCGTCTTTGGTATGACTCGACTTTGGATTAATTGTTTACTTAGTTACTTGAAACATATAAAAGTTGGCGACCATAGTCGAGGGTGACCCGAAGGCTCCCTTTTCGATAGCTTACTACACCAAGGTGTAGGGTAGGGCGCTACTCCTTTCCCTGGATTGCTCTACTTTACCCTTGATCCGTACCTTTTAATGCTGAGTGTTAAGCAAGGAGGCATCAAGTACCTTTTTTTTTTTTTTTTTTTTTTTTTTAATCTTTGGTATGACTCGACCTGGGATCAAACCCAGGTCTCCCGGGCCATTGGCGAACACTCTAACCGCTAGGTCAATATATGAGACATAATTGTGTGCAAACAAACGACAAATTAAATTTTAAAAAACACTTGATACCAAATGGTTATTAGTATAAGATAGGTATGTTTGAAATTACACAACTGTGTGCAAATTAATTGTATTTGATAAAAGATTCTTGATATATGATTGTGTACGAAAAAATTCTTTAATAACAAGCAAAATTGTAAATATGAACGCAATTTTTTAACCTCGAGGTGTACAATAACCCAAGACGGTTGAAACGTCGTTAAAATCGATCACTCAAACACAGTAGGCAAATACCCTTGGGAAAGGTATGAACCCCCTTATCCTCCCAGCTATGGGTTAAAATAGTATCACTGCTGTTCTTCTGGGAGAATGGCTTGGCATTAGATAACCTACAAAGGTTGATATGCCATTAGACAAATAAACCAAACCAAACCATCAGAGTAATATAATAATTTAAACGATAATTAATAGTTAACGTGTTCAGATTTTACTAATTTGGTATTTCTATGAACTTGGCGATAGAAGATATTCGTTGGAGGAAGTATATTCTCTTGATTCAATTATAATGAATTGCAATGATCTGAATAAAGAAAAGGTAAGCTTTTTTTTTCTTTTAATACTAATTGTGACAAGCATAAAACTAATGATTTTAAGAAGTTTTGCCTGGTCTAAACGATTTTGAATGGCATGTTTCTATTCCAATAATTACCAGATTCATGATAAACCAATATATGAATTTTTAGTTATAAAACCTCTACAGAGAATGTACCTTTACACATTCCATAGATTGAAACAGATGATGAAGTAATGTTTTATAAATTATAATTATTGCACTAAATGTTTGACGACAAAGAAAAGCATTGACTCTGAAAGTGAAATTATAAAAATTAAACCGAGTTTAATATTTTCAGTCATCGATTATAATCTTAAGATTTTAGCGAGTGAGAACAAGGGTCAATAATTAGGTAACGATCATCTAGGACTCAAATTAATCCTCTAACAATAGCCTGCAAGACTAGAGTTGCTAACAAATTCTCTACTGCAGGTGCCAATACCAGGGGACTAGTAAATATTCATTTTCGATAGAATTTGTTTTATTATTTTTTCATATCCAAATTGTTCTACGCTTTGAGACCATTATTTAAGTAATTCTTTTTCTAGAATTATGACATTTCTTTTAAGATACGACAATCACTCGACAATATTTATGCAACGTTAATAGTAAACATACACAAAAAAGCTTGCCCGGTCGGCTGGGGCTGTAGAATACACCGACTGCACCTCTGCAGAGGGTAAGACCCCACCTCCGATGAGTGTCCTGGATATGATACTAAACAATCTGATGGTGAGGTTCCAGTGATGCTGGGGCTTTAAGGAATGCGGAGCACCCCTTCATTGCCATTGCTCCCAGGTCCACTCTGGTCCGGCGTGGTAGCACCTGATAGAACCCTATCTATGGGTTAAATAGAACTAAATTGCATACTTATGCTAAACTGAATTGTTTGACTAAACTGAATTGCTTGAAATAGAAATGCTTTTGGCTATTAAACCGTACTTGCATTTTTATTTGAAATGGAACTGTTTTTTGACATTGAAACTGTATTTACACTAAACAGATTAGTTTAATATAGAACAGTTTTGACAATTAACTGTGTGTAAACAAAATCTGTACTAATACTAAGCTGAATTAGAACTGCTTGACTAAACTGAGTAGCTTGAAATAGAAATGTTTTTCACAATTAAACTATACTTACTTTTAAACTGCGTAGTTATCTTAAACTGAATTGCTTGAAATAGAACTATTTTCATAAAAATGGATTTGGCGTAAAATAACCTACAAAGGTTGGTATGTCATAAAACCAAAACCACCAACCCACCAAAAAGCTTTTTTTTTTTTTTTTTTTTTTTTTAACCCTCTTCATAAGATGAAGAAACCAGAACGAAATAAGATCTTCTATTTGAGTACTGTGATTTTGAATGTGTAATTTTTTTGTGGGGGGGGATTCCTGGAGGTACTGCAATACCAGGCCAACCCGTGGCAAAGTCGGAGCAAGCCTCTAGCTCTTCGCCTTGTTCTAAAAATCAGTTTAATATCGTAGTCCCCAGATCGGGGACGTATCAGATATTAAGCTGATAAGAACAGATACTACACTTTGATCTTAGCCAAAAGGCGAAAAGGGATTTTAAATGTGTAATTGATAGATATATCTAGCTTAGTGAGAAATGTCATAACATGATTACGTCACGAACGAGGTAACAGTTTAAGACGCCAAATTTAAAAGTATTAAAAAAAAAAAAAAACAACTAATAACGTATTGTCTTTTTTTTTTTTTCCATTTTGATTATGGCCAAAAATATCGTCGAAAACATTAAATCTCAATCGTGAACAACTTTTGGGTGCATTCTCTTGTGTGTAAACAAGTTAACTTAAAACAAAAACAAAAAATCCAAAACAAAAAAACTATGTCTGTGAAATGAGAATCACTGTATTCGGCTATGAAACTGAACGTAAATTAAAGGGTATTCGAAAATATCATTTCGCGTTTACATTCACTCCTTACGAAACTATTTTTATTATCTTGTTTGAAATCACGACTAAAGGAAAACTTTTTACGAATATTAGCGATGGGAGCAAACAACTGTAAGTTTTCCATCTAAAAATTATTTTAGATTTAGAACGATCCAGATGTTTTTTTTTTAACAGCATATTAATCCGTTTAGGGTTCTTTTATGGCTTGAGGTTAAGAAATTACGTACATTGTAAGTTCATAATTACATTTTTGCGTAGCTGTTTCTAAACTTTGGAAATAAATGTTTATATTAAACATTCTGAAAATTTGATTTGTTTGTTTCTTTTTTGTATTTATCTATTAACTTTTATCACTTTGGATTGCGTTTTTTTTCTACTTCTTCTCTTTTTCGTACTTTAAGTTTTGTTCCTTTCCTTCTCGATGTTTCTGAAAATCATTACCTCTTATTTCGTTTTACCTTTTCTTTATACCCTTTCATACATTTCATTTCATATGATTTGACATTTTATAGATCTTTTTTTTTCTTTGTCTCTCCTTGCCCAATACTGTTGCCATCTGTCGATTATTTCGTATACGCATACTAAGTGGTGGGCTTTTGTTTGATAACAAAAAAATAAAAATGTTTTTACGTGTCGACTAGTTCTTTTAACGGACAGTGATACAAAAACTAGGAAAAAGTTCTAATCAAACAAGTTAGATAATGGAC
>CAUZXS010000827.1:0-72500 GCA_963585895.1 Sepioteuthis lessoniana | reverse complement strand
ACTGGTCAAATTCTTGAACCTTGTTATTCAGACACGTCAACAAGTCAATACATTTTTTTCTAGTCGGCTGGGGCTGTAGAATACACCGATTGCTTCTCTGCAGAAGGGTAAGAGTCCCCTAACGAGTGTCCTGGATATGACACTAAACAATCTGGTGAGGTTCCAGCAATGCTGGACCTTTGGAGAATGCAGTGTACCCCTTTATTACCATCGCTCCCTGGTCCATTCTGGCCCCAAGCGGTAGCATCTGCTAGGATTCTATCGATGGGTCAAATAGCACTAAACAGTGTACTTATGCTAAACTGAATTGTTTGAAATAGAACTGTTTGGAAATTTAATTCGGCGTTAAATGACCTGAAAAGGGGCTGATATGCCGTAAAACAAAACAGCAACGAACCTTAAACTTTTTTTTTTGTTCTTTCTCGAAGAATTTGAAGATATTTATTTTACATTACCGAGATTTTCGTAAAAAGTGAACGAAAGGATAAATTGAAAATAATCGAGAAATTTTTTACGCAATGATGGAAATCGATGTTTCAAACAGATTTTAATGGGTCACTGCCTAAAATTTTCTCACTGGGGATTGTTTTTAGTCGCACTCACATCTCTATCGCCGAAATATTCTACAATCTTATTTTATGTCACAAGTTCAAATAGTTTTTTTGTGCTCATTTGTCTTTCTTTGGTTTCCATCTGTCTAAACGCCTAAATAATTCCTTACGGTCTATTACTGTTTAACTCTTCAATGTAAATCCTCATTGACACATAACGAGTAGACAAAATTTTCAACCCAACAAAAAAAAAAAAAAGTTCGGTGATTTAGAAAAGTCGGAATTCACCGGGAAAGAAACGTTTGTTTTTGAGAAAAGAATACTCGGATAATAAAAATCTTTGTTGCATTCTGGTTGTTAAACAGACGCCAAAAAGTTGTTATATATGTATAATTTCTGGATCCCCTCTAAACTTTTTGTCTTTAAGGTTTAATGTTTGTTTGTTGGGTTTTATGGCATATCAACCTTTGTAGGTTATTTAACGCCAAATCCATTTTTTTAATGTAAATAATCTGTTCTATTTAAAACGATTCAGTTTAGCATAAGTACACAGTTTAATTGTCAAAAAACATTTCCATTTCAAACTATTTAAGCAGTTATATGTAACAATTCAGTTAAGTGTAAATACGGTTTTAATGTCGAAAAACGGTTCCATTTCAAATAATTCAGTTAGGCATAAGCACGCAGTTTAAATGTAAGTACGGTTTAATTGTCAAAAATATTTCTATTTCAAGCTATTCAGTTTACTCGAACAATTCAGTTTAGCATAAGTATGCTGTTAGTTCTATTTAACCCATAGATAGGGCCCTATCAGGTGCTACCACCCCGGGCCAGAGTGGACCTGGGAGCAATGGCAATGAAGGGGTACTCCACATTCCCCAAACCTCCAGCACTGCTGGAACGTCACCATCAGATTGTTTAGTGTCATATACAGGATACTCATTGGTGGGGAGGGGGGTCATGCCCCTCTGCAGAGAAGCAGTCGGTGTATTCTACAGCCCCCAGCCGACTGGGCAATTTAAGGTTTAATTCTTCTATGATCGTCAGTATCTTTTTTTATTTCATTCGTAAAGAGACCCTTTCAAAATTCTTCGTTGCTTTGCTTCTTTTTCAAGAACTCCCACCTCCCGGTTTTTCTCAAGCAAATAGTTTTTAAGAATGAAAGTAATTACGACAAACATACTTTCTGAGGAAGACTTCTAATTGAATCAAAATTTATCTATCATAATTATTTCTCATACTAAAATAATTTCGATAAAACACTTTTTGCATTCAAAAAAAGATTGTCGAAACGTGTTGACAAATAAACAAACCATAAAACATTTTTCTTCCGTTTTACTTTTTCTACGTTCATTCTGTCGGATTCAACTCATTTCTTTCTACATAGTTGCAAGAGAACAATATTTAGTAATTTACAAAGCTTTTTTGCTTTGATGTGGAACAAGGCCGAATGAATGGGGCGCCCAGTGAGACTCGAACTCACTTGTATAGGTTTGCTAGTCTAGCTTGCTAACCGTTACACCACCAGAGGTGCCCGCAAGAGAACAATATTTAACAACGATTAATTTTGCTAGTATTTTGATAATTAAGAGAAAGTAAGATTTGGGTTGTTTGTGAAATGTTTTTGGCCCAACGAAGAAAGAAATGACTAGGGTCACGAAAACTAAATGCTATTCCTAACTTTCTGCAGCTAAACATATTAGACACCATTATTTTTAACGTTTCTAAATTTGAAAAAAAAGTTTTCTGAAAGGGAAAAAAAAAATGTAAAAGTTATTCTCTCCTTGGTTAGACCGAGAACTATTCAGATCTCCTTCTTAATCAATTATTTCTTTTCACTGTATTTACTGTCAATCTTTGGGAGGCGCGCTTAACATTACGGTTATCGTCGTAGATTATGAAATCGATGATCCGAGTTCAAATCTGGATGAGGCTGTTTGCGTTTCCACTTTTGCGTAAATGCCCTTGGAGGGGGAAGGCATGAATCTATCTGTTCTTTCGCCAGCCAAAGATACCTAGTTGTATAAACTAGGTTCTTTGTTCTTGATATAATAGAATGACCCATCTTCCTCGTACTCCAACACTAGTTGTAGTACTAACCATTATTTTTAGCAAACATTGTGATCACTCTGCGCCGGACTTAAAGTGATGGGAGGGTAACCAACGGAATTTTTTCCTTGGTTTTATTCGCTTTTTTTTTCTTTGCTCTTTCAGGTTTTTTTTTTCTGTTATCCCCATCACATACCATTTCCGTAAATAAAATCATACTTTTCCTTTCGAGGTTTTAAGTAGGTCTTCTCACAAGATCGGTATTTTGGTGAATGTAGCGTGTTTGGTGAAGGATGGCTGACTGTATATTGTATTGTTGAATGGGTCTGCGAATGTGGCTAGCTATGGCCTCTTAAACAATATAGTTATGGCATGATCTCCCCCTCCCTCTCAAGCCTACTATTTGTACCTGTGATCGACCATTGCTTGGACTTAATACTACCCCTGCGAGGATAGAAATATCACTACTAATTTACTTATGTCTGTACCCCCGTCCGAATAAATCTGCCTTCTAATATACGTATCTACCGTGTTGTCTATTCTTTACCACACGGAATAGCCTGTCATTGTATATTATTTACGATATAACAATTCTTTATTTGGTAACCAGCCTGGGAGAAAGAAAGATTCTGAATTCGAACAACTTTGTGTCGCCTTCTTTCCGCAGAGGAGCGGTTGGGTATACACATGCTCTCACTTTGTTAATCAAACTAAGCAGAACGTATACTGCGTTCGAACAGAAACTCACTGATAATGTCTTGCGAGAACAGAACGCGAACCAGCAATTTATAACAGGTGCACGTCATGTTTACATGTGTTTTGTATCCATGTATATCAACAGTGCGCATATATATATATATATATATATATATATATATATATATATATATATATATTATATATATATATATATATAATATATATATATATATATATATATATATATATGCGCCTTTCTTTCGAATTATATATGTATAAGCATCTCTCTGCTCTTATTTCTTCAAACCATCGACTCCTTCCTTTCTGTCGCCAAGTAGACAAGTAAAAGTGATTGTCTATTCACTTGATGCTTTGCCTTCGTAGCACAAATAAATAAATAGATAAATATGTAACAAAACAAAGAAAAAAGATATTCGCAACTTCTAAAATAACAGTAACAAAAAAATGTTTACTCTTACTTTGAATTGTGTGTGTGGGGGGTGTTAGAAGCTTGTGCCTGGATATACGTATGTCTAACATACGAAACCTTATTATAACGGGAATGGTATAAAAGGTAGATAAGAAAGCCAAATTGATCCCACGTAACGCCTTCAGTCTATTAATAATCATTTGTCTGTCATTGATATCGGTGTCATGTCCGGCCCGGGGGTCGTATTTGCTTTACACTTATTTTTGATGCCAATGGCAAGACAGCTCGCTGATTGTTAACCACGTTTAAAACTTGAGTAATGATAATGTAAGAAAAAAAAAATTGTCGGATAAGTTGAGGGTAGGCAAGAATTGATATGTGTCCCATGTCAAATAAGAGGATCCTGACCCCCTGCCGATTATGTCCGATTATATACTCATTACCCACAAGTGTCTTATTTTTTATTTTTATTTTCCACTGTCCTGTCGGGTCGGTGGGGTTTAAAATACGCTGATTATATCTCCTGCCGAGGAGTAAGACACCCCCTCTTCCCAATAAAAATGAGGGGTGGGCGTGTCCTGAGTATGACACTAATCAGCATCAGATGGTGAGGCTCCAGTTCTGAAAATCTGAGGAGTTTGGAGTACCCCTTCATTGCCATTATTCTGACACGAAGTTGGAGTACCTGTTAGCATTCCACGTATAGGTCATATATATCTGTTTAAGAATTTGTATTCGATATGGCAGTGTGCTAAAAACCCCTTTTACGAACACACACACACACACACACACACAGATAAAAATGTGGGCATAAAATATCCTAGATTAGGTTGACATGCTGCTAAAAATCTTTTTTTTTTCTTTCTTTCTTTCCTTATCAGTATTTTCTGCACTGGAGATCATCTGAGTAGAACTTTAAAAAAACTGTCGTATTTTAGAATTTATTTACCGTATTTGACGACTTATAAGGTACCCCCGTTTTTTTTTTTTTTTTTTTTTTTTTTTTTTTTCAACTAAAAGTATTATATGCCACATGCAAGTTTAAAATTCACGATAGCCGGCCGAAATAAGCTACCTGGCTACTCTTCTTAGCTTAGACTTTAGAGTAACTTTCATATATCTGTTGTTATTATTTAAAAGGCAGATTAAAAGTATTATTATTGATAATATTCATTTTTCATCACGTTTAAAATTAGAACTTTTAAATCCTATATCGGAACTCAAAATAAGACAATGCTTTTTGATAGAATTAAATTTTTATTGTATGTGTTACTCAATTGTCTGAATTATTGTGTGTGTGTGTGTGTGTGTGTGTGTGTGTGTGTGTGTGTGAGTGTGTTTTATGTATCTCAATCTTGCAAACTAGTCTCGGTATAGGATAATATAAATTATGGTAACATGATTGATTTTCACGGCATATCAACTCGTTTAGGGTTATTTTATTCCTACAGGTTAGTGAATCACATACGTTATGTTTATATTTACATTTTTGTGTTGTTTCATTTGTTTTTTTACATAATATCAAGTATTCCAATTTAATACTAACAATTTACACACAGTTGTATAGTTTAAAGTATTCTTATCTAATACTAACATTTTATACATAATTATATGGTTTCAAGTAATTCTTTTCATTTAATAATCATTTCCTTTTTCAAACTGTTATATGGTTTCTAATTACTTATCATAAATCTTCGTATGCAATTAGTTTCAAATAATGATCACAATACGACACAGAAATACCTAATATATAACATGTCATTTTCAAACAGACCGATCCTACTAGGTACTACCACTTTGTGTTAGAATGGACATGGGAGTAATAGAATCAAAGAGGTAATACACTTTTCTCAGATCTCTAGAATCAGATGCAGTTTAGTGTATTAGGACCTACCCCACTTTTCGGGGAGGTTTTTTTTTTTATCCTTCTGCAGGGGACAGTCAGCGTATTCTAAGCTTCATCGACAGAACTGTTTATGGTTGTCTAAATAATCTTTGGTATAATTTTTTTTTTTTTTTTCAGCTATGTTAAAATAATTATAGTTTAAGTATTTTTTTTTTTTTTTCAATATACCTGGGATTTTCTCTGATTGTTAAAAGTTCAGATTAATATATAAATAATTCTGTTATTTTATCTACTGAAACTGTGCTAGTCTAATTATATAGAATATACATAGGTAACTAAAGAAAATCTTTTTATGAAACAGTCACTTGTAAACGATCTCTAATCCTCAGATTTAAATGTTTCTGCAAACGAATGTAAAAGCGTGATTAGCGGGAATAATTGATATATGCTATCTATTAAAATGGCCAAGAAGGTTACTCTTTTTTAGATATGTTGACATAAGTTGGTTCGTTTATAGATATTTAGAAACGGTTTTAAATAGCATGTCGATTTCTCTTATTAAAACCAACGCCATTCAAGTGAATTAACTACTGAAAACAGTACGTGTGTGTGTGTGTGTGTGTGTGTGTGTGCATGTTTGCGTATACTTACCCAACCGCTCCATGATGTGAAACAAGATCAATTTTTAAGCAGAGTACATTTTCAGAGTTTCCAGTCCTATTGACTGGTCACCTAACCAAGGCTAAAGAACCCATTATCTCCGATTTACTCGTAGCTGGTGGGAGGACAGATGGATTCACGACTTTCTCGAGGGCATTAGCACGATGTGAAATGCAAACAGTAACGTCCAGGATTCGAACTCGGTACGCTAATTCCATGTGCAATCCTCGGGGTGTTGGTTGGGTAAACTTTCTTTCCGATACCAGTTTAAAATATCCAATTTAAAAGTTTGTTAGATCTTTTTGTTGCTACGCTACAACTTCTTTGACAAACCGTAATATATTTCTAATAAGACATTGGCCTAGTGGTTAGTGTTCGCCAATGGCCTGGTAGACCGAGGTTCAATCCCAGGTCGAGTCATACCAAAGACTAAAAAAAAAAAATGGTACTTGATGCCGCTTTGCTTAGCATTCAGCATTATAAGGTAAGGATCAAGGGTAAAGTGGAGCAATTCAGGGAAAAGAGTAGCGCTCTCCCCTACACTTCAGTGTAGTAGCTATTGAAAAGGGAGCCTTCGAATCGCCCTCGACTAAGGTCGCCAACTTTACTACTTACATAGGAAGCTTAGCTGGCTTAGAGTACTTCACTTTGATATACGGAATGCCACAGTTTTAAGCAAAAACAAGCAATTGACTTTCTTTAATAAAAGCCAAGTTCTTATGTCCAGAAAATTGTCAGAATTTTTTCAAAATATCACGATAAGCTTCACGAAACCACTGATAAGTTAGAGGTTAACTAAGACATCGATGCGGCAAGTAAACCGGTGCTTTCCCACCAAGTACGAGTCAACAAAACCGGCTACAGGGAACAAATTGGACATAGTTTTAATCAAGGTGAAGTAAGTGCTTAGCACTCAGCACTATAAGGTGAGGATCAAGGGTAAAGTGGAGAAATTGTAGTAGCTATTGAAAAGGGAGCCTTCGAGTCACCCTCGACTATGGTCGCCAACTTTACATTTTTTTTTTTTTTTTTTTTTTTTTTTACAAAGACCAACTTAACGAGTATTTTTCATTGAATGTTCATTAGAATTTAGTCGGAGGGCGTAACAACGCCATTTTTGTTGAGTCATTAAGAAAAGAACGACTTCATGTAGTGTAATGGTCAGCTAGATAGACCATCAAACCTTCACCAGTGAGTTAGTCTCATTAGGTGTCCTATCAATACAGCCATGTGCCGCATCTAAGCAAAAAACTCCGTAAATTACGACTTAATGCTCATTGGCTGTTGCTACATCATAACATTTGTTTTTATAAATATTTGCCCAGTCGGCTGAGGCTGTAGAATACATCAACTGCTTCTCTGTAGAGGAGTAAGACCCCCCATCACCACCAACAACGAGTGTCCTGATATGACAAATAATCAAATGGTGAGGTTCCAGGAATGCAGAGTACCCCTTCATCGCCATTGTTCCCAGGTTCACTCTGGCCCGGAGTGTAGCACATAAGGGTCCTATCTATGGGTTAAATAGAACTACTTGCATACTTATGCTAAACTGGATTGTTTGAATTAGAACTGTTTGACTAAATTGAATAGCTTGAAATAGAAATGTTTTTGACAATTATTGCGCGGTCAGTTGACCTGAATGTGTCTTTCAAGTTACATCTTTGTACTCTTTGCAGAGGACACGGTCACCCCTAGAGCCACGTCTTTCCAAGAGGATTAGAAATACGCATCTGCGTAATTATTATGACCTCAAGGGCTAGAATATAGATCTATATTTTTCTTTTTTGACTTAAGGAATTATATTGTGAATAGAAAAAGGTCGAAACAGCTGTTCAGTGTTTCCGTATGTCGTGCGTAAGTGTTCGCCGGATTTTCTGTTCATGGTAATTCAATTCACAATATAATTCCTCTACTTAAAAAAGAAAAAATATGGAAGGTGGCCGAAGTTAATCAATATTTGTTTATTCTATCTGTGAATGGATCTTCTTGGTGGGCATTTTGCGGTCAATACAAAACACTGCATTCAGACAATAGAAATCTTGCTGTTTTTTTTTTCCTGGGGGTTTCACATAAATGTTAGCCTTCTGCCACGGGTGATATGTGACACTAGGTTCTTATGGGGGCGGGAGTCTCCTGAACATCAACACATGGATAAGAGTAGTACTCAAAATTTCTTGGTCTCCATCGACATTTCCTTTTTGGGAGGAGCCTCAGGCTTTTTTTTGACCGGCCAGCTCATTTTTGATTGTTCAGCTCGTTCTTTGCTAGATTAATTGTAATTTACAAAGCTCTTTGCTTCGATGTGGCACAAGGCCGAATGAATGGGGCGCCCAATGAGACTCGAACTCGCTCGTATATGTTTGCTAGTTTAGCTTGCTAACCGTTACACCACCAGAGGTGCCCCTTTGCTAGATTGATTAGTGAGAGGGTTTCGTACTAACACTTATATATAATTTTTTTTTATTGTAAATATCATTCCTCCTCTCTTACTAACATGTATATTAGTTTAGATACTCTTAGATTGACATATGTTTTGGTAAGTGTAGAATAAATATGTCGTTATAGTGAAAGGAATAATAGTTTGATATTTATCTGACTTCCCAGCAAGTCAGATTTGACATGGAATCATTTTACTGTGGGGAACTCATGGGGCTGTAAAATACCCCTCTGCAGAGGTGCAGTCGGTGTAAGACCCTTCCCTCAACGAGTGTCCTCGATATGACACTAAACAATCTGATGGTGAGGTTCCAGTAATGCTGGGGCTTTGGGGAATGCGGAGCACCGCTTCATTGCCATTGCTCCCAGGTCCGATCCGATCCGATCCGATCCGATCCGGCGTGGTAGCACCTGATAGTGTCCTATCTATGGGTTAAATAGAACTAACGACATACTTATGTTAAACTGAATTGTATGATTAAACTGAAGTGCTTGAATTAGAAATGTTTTTGGCAATTAAACCGTACTTACATTTAAACTGTGTGCTTATGCTAAACTGAATTATTTGAAATGGAACTGTTTTTTGACATTGAAACTGTACTTACACTAAACTGATTTGTTTAATATAGAACTGTTTTGACATTTAACTGTGTGTAAACAAAATCTGAACTTATACTTAGCGGAATTAGAACTGCTTGACTAAACTGAATAGCTCGAAATAGAAATGTTTTTCAAAATTAAAACTGTATTAACATTTAAACTGCATACTTATCCTAAACTGAATTGTTTGAAATAGAACTATTTGCATAAAAATGGATTTGGCGTTAAATAGCTTACAGAGGTTGATATGCCATAAAACCCAAGCAACCAACTCATGCGCAGTCATGACAAAAAATGCTTGGCCTTGTCGGCATTCACCATTTTGGGGCGCCTCAGGCGCCGATCGATAAACTTGGTCCTGCTAAACAGGTATTACTTGAGAAGGGCCTGAAACCAAACAAGAAATAATATATATAGTATATATTGGGTCAGTAAATGGAACTAGTTAAGTTAAAGATTGGGCAGGCGGAGATAATCTTCATTATCATATCTTTAGGCTTTCTGCAGCATTTGTACAATATATTGTGGGGTTCACTTCTCTTTAAACTCTTTTTTTCTTTGGATTATAAGTGGAGGCGGCTCTCTCCGCTTGCAAATGCTGTTAATATTATTATATTGGAAATGAGAGGTATGAATTAAATTGCTGTTTCATCGGTGTCAGTTGCAGAGAAGTATCAAAATAATTTTAGTAAAGAGAAGCTTTTGTTCTTTTTAACTCTTAAGTCAAGATTTTTGAAATTACAACTAAAGAGATCCTTAAGAATCAATGATATCACTTATGTTAGTGACACTAGAGTATTTTTCTTTGTATTCATTCTCATTACAAGAATGTAACTATTAAATGGAATTGTTATCCTACGATATAAAAAAAAAAGTATACCCATCCCATTTATATACAGTCCATGAAATTACTAAGTGACTTCATACATATTCCATCAAGTCAGATGCTTTAAAGTCTTTGTAATTGTCTTTAATTGGAATCATTTTGAGATGAGGCTTCTTAATCTGAGAATTCGGGGCCCGTGGCGCGGCGGATAGAGGCGTTGAGTCTCTACGGTTCCAGGTGAGCATTGTCAGAAGATAGTGGTTTCAAATCCTACCCAAGCCGGCCAGAGGTTTACTTGGTCAAAAACGTGGTGCGATAGACAACAACTATGGAAGGCAGTAATTACTGGGGATATGGTTACAAGACTCATCATTCCTATCCGAGGTCACGGTAAAAATCACCTGAAGAAGGCCAGAGGTGACATTTGGCCGAAACGTAGTGAAAGAAGAAACAACACAAAAAAAATACCAAGATGAGGACAAAAAGTCCGCAATAAATGAAAACTACCAAGATGTGAACAAAAAGTCCGCAATAAATAAAAATTAATTCTCACTTGTTTAAAAAAAAAAAAAAAAAAATTCATCATGTCAAAATCCAAAACTTCTCCCTAACCAAGAGTTAAAAGCAATAGACTAAACATGTCCTTTATAGGGGAAGATCTTATAATTCAATACCTGCATGTAAGTAAATAAATGTGGCGACCGTAGTCGAGGTCGACCTAAGAGCTTCCTTTTCAATAGCTACTACACCGAGGTGTTGAGAAGGGCGTTGCTTCACTTTACCCTTCATCTCTATCTTGTAATGCCGTGTGAAGCAAGGAGGCATCAATTACTTCTTTTTTTTTTTTTTTTTTTTTTTTTTTTTTTTTGATGACTCGAACTGGGATTGAACCCCGATCATTTACAACCTTCCTTTCATTGAAATGATGAGTTAGCTTTGAATAAATGTCTAAATTCTGGAGCAAATCTTTGAATGAGTCTTATGCTAAACGTAGAGAGTTGGATTCTCACTGGGTGTTCCAGGCTAAGTAAATCATCTGTTCTTGCCATTGATATTCTCCTTCCAAACCTCTCTAGAGTTGCTCTGTTAAAAGCTGAGACTTTGACCACCAGTTGAAATGCTTTCTGTAAGGTCAAAGTGATCTCACTAATAAAATTTGACATGGCAAATTATTGTACGCCCTGCATCCTAATTATTTCCAGTTCCTTGCGGATTTCAGATAACTCTTGTTAAAGTCAGGATCAACTTATTCCTCTCGCCATCTCTGGTTTCACTTTTATTTGTTTGTCTCTGGTGGGGGTAGGCGGCAACCTTTTCTGGGCTGAATTGGGGTGGGTGGGAGGAAGTAGTAGTTAAGAAATCCCCAGGCCACCGTCTGTCCTGTTAGTGTGGCATAGAATACGCATACTATACCCAGTGCAGAAAGGTAATAACCACACTCCCTAAAAATGGGGTGTCCAGGGAATGACATTAAATTGTATTTGATATTGTGGTTCTAGATCTGGGTAATGTGGAGCACCCTTTCATTGCCATTACTCCCATGTCTACTCGAACCTGGAGTGGTTTTACTTATTAAGGTATACTATGGGACAAATGGATGTATTTGAAAATTATTAATACGTAAAACCATATAATTGTGAACAAATATGTATTAAGAATGTGTTCGCCAATTGTCCGAGAGACCTGGGTTCAATTCCAGGTCGAGTCATACCAAAGACTCAAAAAATGGTACTTGATGTAACCTTGCTTAACACTCAGCATCATAAAGTAAGGATCAAGGGTAAAGTGGAGCAATCCAGGGAATGGAGTAGCGCCCTCCACTATATTTCGGTGACGTAGCTATTGAAAGGGAGCCTTCGGGTTACCCTTGGCTAAGGTCGCTGACTTTACTTTTTTTAATTGCAAATTATTTGCATTGGATAGGAATACTTGATATCATATAACTTTGTACGTTTATGTACAATTTTTTTTTAACCTGTAGGCATAGAATAACGCTAGACTGGTTGACATGCCGTTAAAGTCAATCATATCACAACACTATCCTTAATAAATCTATGGGTAAGAGGTGACTTGTGAATGACTATTATTTTAAGAGTAGGTGGAGGTGCCTGTGGGGTAATTGTTATCGTCGTAGGAAATGAACACGGCGACACGAGTTCAAATCCTGGACGAGACTGATTGCATTTCACATAGCACTAATACCCTTGGGAAAGGTATGAATCCAATTATTCTCCCTCCAGCTATGGGTAAATAGTAGGACAGACTAGGTTCTTCAGCCTTGGTTAGGCAACTAGTCTTAAAAATTGACCTTGTGTCATATCCTGCCCGAGCGGAGGGGTTGGTAAATAGGATTATTTTAAGAGTAGGCGTATTTCTAGATACAAAAAGACATATAATGACTGATATCTTATTGATGATAGGCGAGATTAGTAATTTACAAAGCTCTTTGCTTCGATGTGGCACAAGGCCAAATGAATGGGGCGCCCAGTGAGACTTGAACTCACTCGTGTTCGGTTTGATAGTCTAGCTTGCTATAATAGGTGAGATTAAAAGGTGTGGACGTTCAGCTGTTTGATACAAAAATTATTATGAGGTTCAAGTCTTAGAAGTACCCCTTCATTGCCATTACTTCCAGGTCTCTTCTGAGCCAGAATGGTGGTACCTGATAGTTCCATCTATCCGTCAAATAGAACAGTTTAACCATTTAACTATTTACAAACAAATAACTGATGTTAAGTTGGGTTGTTAGTGTTGCATAGGAATACTTTAAATTTGTTATCTTGATATTACTTGGTCCTTTTTTTTTTTTTTTTTTTTAACCTATCTAAACATTTTTTGCTATTTCAAATATTCTAACGTTATCATTTTATTTTTAATAGGCCCACGTTCACGGAAAATGAGGAGAAAAGACAAAAAACCGGATGAGAAACGACCGCGGACTGCATTTACTCCAGAACAACTTCAAAGACTGAAACGAGAATTTGATCATGGTCGATATCTGACCGAAGAACGCCGACAAGCTTTGGCGAAGGAATTAGGACTGAACGAATCTCAAATTAAGATTTGGTTCCAGAATAAACGTGCGAAAATGAAGAAAGTCTCCGGTACCAAAAACCCCCTTGCTTTGCAACTGATCGCTGAAGGATTGTACAATCACCAGACAAGCAAAGAATAACTCACAGAATCACTAACCAAAAAGAATCAAACTTTTTAGGTGTGAACAAAAGAACACTTATTTTTGTTCGGCGGAACCTCGATTGAAAAAAGAACAAAAAACAACAAAAAAAAAAAAACACTTTAAGCTATGGTGTCTACTTTTGATTTGTTTACATTAATTTGACAATTCATTGATTACTCGGTTTTATGCAAACACACTTCCAGAATTATGGAGATTGAAAAGGGCAATATTCATCGTTGCGAGTTAGTGTTTGAGTATTGTGCCCCCCACCACCAAAGATATATAACGCTTGTTGCAGCCTTCCATACATACACACACATTTTTATTTATATATATATATATATATATATATATATATATATATATATATCTCGCCCAATGGATGGAAAACATACAAAATAAAAACATTTATTAAAAAATTGCTGTAAATATTTTTTATTATGTCATATTTATTTATATTTTAAAAAACAAAATATCAGTAAATGAAAGGATTCGATATTTAAAACAATTTTTTTTTTCTTTCGACATCCCTAAATTTCCTAAAATAAAACTAAACATTTTTCCAGAGTAAATATTACTTTATGTTCTCCGACCCCCCCCACTTTTTTTTTTTTTTTTTTTTTTTTTAAACTTTAAAAAAAAAAAAAAAGGTTTTCATACGAAAATATGCTCCGATTTATTTTTAAAGAAGTTGAAGAAAAAAAAAAATTAATTTTTAATCTTTAAAAAAAGTTTGATAATCATTGTAAAATTTATCTCGTTGAAAATTAATTTAATTAAATGTGTGGTTGATACATGAAAAACAAACAAAAAGAAAACAAAAAATGATACATTTGAAATCACAAATTCTAAAGAAAAAAAGAATAATTACTCTTATCACGTGAATACCTGTTTTTTTTTTTTTTTTTTTTTTTTTAATAATTAAAATCCAATTATTTTTATTTTTAAAATCAGTGTGCGCACACCTGGAAAAAATCCCCAAAAAACGAAACAATATAATTTTATTGTTAAATATAGTTAATTTTCGATAAAGTTTATATACTTAAGTTTGGGATTTTGATGAGCATATTATAAGGAGTTTCAAACCAAATGGACAATTTGGTCTGGTCTGATTTTTAGCTTAGAAAAAGATTTTTTTAACCAGGGTATAAATAATATTACTCTGGTAAAATTTTGGGCATGATTTTTGCCTTAAGTTTGTAACATACAGCTTAGTATAGAAAATAATAAATGTATTGATATTTGGCTGAGTTTATAGCTCAACAACGCTTTTATATAACTAGATATTTTGCCATTAAGTGGTTAATATACATTGATAAAAAGTTTAACTTTCTACACAACGTAATTTTTTAAGCTTCTAAATGTCATTATAGCATTTAAAAATTTTTCCAGATTAATTGTAAAGCTGTGTGAGAGCGGTATAAGAAAACTAAATCTAAAATGGAGGGGTAAAAGAGTAAACTTTAATGAGAATATCAATCACTTAAAAACTTGTTGACCGTTGCTACTAGTTTCAAACTTATTGAGTGAATGAATATCTTTGCAACAAAAAAAAAAAAAAAAACAATAACAAAAAACGATGCTTGCCTTAAATGGTAACGGTGGACATTCTGCGTTTGAATTTACCAAAAGTTACTGAAACTTTTTTACAAGGATTTTTAATACCCTTATACGAGGACATTAGGAAAGTATAGAATTTAAGGGTGTTCCAGCTGACTGCTGCAGTTGGTTTGAGACCAATCTTGGATCACAACATATGTTCATTTGGTACGTGGTCCTGTCGACATGCATGCTCGTGTTACAAGTGTGGCAACCTTGGTTGATTGGGTTTCAAATTCATTTTGGAATGAACCTACAAAAGATAATCGATGAACCAATATAAAAAAGAATGAACTTTAATAGATTGGAAGTGAGGAGTTAAAAAAAAAAAAAAAAAAATATATATAGCTGACGTCAGATGTAAAGTTTTGTATTCTTCGTATGAAACATTTTTTTTCTAATACCAACACGGAACTTTATGTAACTGTTGGGCTCCCATACAATGAAATTGTCGAGCAAGTACATCATATAATTTGCTAATTTTATACGTACGTCTAAAGATGGTTTTCATGAGTGTAAAAGGAATTGTTAAAAAAAAAACGTAATTTTTTTTTTTTTTTTTTTTTTTTTTTAAACCAATACGATTTGTTTTATGAACATTTTTTTTCTTTTGAAGAATTGCCTTCTCAGTTCGGTTAAAAGTTACTGCGACTTTGTTGTAGATTAAACTTTTTAACGTCTGGTTTGTCTGATTACAAAATCATTATTTAAAAAAAAAAAAAAAAAAAATCAATGAATAATTGATATCCTGACCTTAGCTGAAATCCACTATGATAATTCAAGCATTAAACTTACAAATCATAACTTGAGGGATCACCTTGTGAACCCCCTCACAGCAACAACTCACTTTTTTTTTTTTTTTTAAGATATTGTAAAACGACAAAAAAAAAACTTGAACTTTTGAAAAATACGATAGATCACAAGTGTCAAAACCATCACTGTCAGGCAGAAAAATAGCAAGAGCTATTACTAAAACCCTGTCAATGAAAACTTGTACAGTTTACAGAATTTAAAAAAGAAACGTAATTTTTTTTTTTTTTTTTTTTATATGAAAAATTTCAACTGGTACATAAGTATTTTATTAATTATCTGTTATTTATGTACCTTGTTCAGCAAATAAATTTCAAGATATTAAAACTAAAAAATATTTCTGGATGACCTTCTTGAAGGTCATCAATATTTAACAAACAAATGTGTTGTGTTTATTTCATATTTTTAAAAACCGAAGAATAAATAATGCGAAATTATTATTTTTTTTTTATTCAAAAAGGAGACAAAAGAGAAAGCTTAAAAGAAAAGCGCGGCTTTAAGTGTAAAGCTCAGAAGATTTCTTTTTTTTTTTTTTTTTATACAGATACCAAAGCCTGGCCTGTTTACAAAAATTTTTTTTCGTTCTCCATTGATACTTGCATCGAAACACTGAGATTTGTCACCATTACACCACGGGAGGTGCCTGTGGTGTAATTGTTATCGTCGTAAGAAATGCACACGGCGACACAAGTTCAAATCCTGGACGAGACTGATTGCATTTCACATAGTATTAATACCCTTGGGAAAGGTACGAATCCAATTATTCTCCCTCCTGCTATGGGTAAATAGTAGGGCAGACTGTGTTCTTCAGCTTTGGTGACGCAGGTAGTCTAGGAGAAGGAAAACTCTGAATTCAAACCTGTTAAACTCCGCTTAAAAATTGACCTTGTGTCGTATCCTGCCCGAGCGGAGGGGTTGGTAAATATGATTAAATGTCAAATCCTGTTTATATATATATATAATTTTTTTTATTTTTTAAGTGAATAGTTTGAAATTAACTTCATTTTTAAACGGGTTTGAACACGGTTAAATGGTTTCAAATATTGCTGACATGGAAATCCGACCTAACCGATAAAATTAAACGCAGTTTCTTCCAGGCAGCGGTCGCATCGATACTGCTATATGGACGCACTACATGGACTCTAACAAAATGGCTGGAGAGGAAGCTAGACGGCAATTACACCAGAATGCTGCGAGCAATCTTGAACAAGTCCTGGCGGCAACACCCCACAAGACACCAACTGTACGGCCACCTGCCTCCTATCACGAAAACTATTCAAGTTAGACGAACCAGACATGCAGGACACTGCTGGAGAAGCAGGGACGAACTTATAAGTGATGTACTCCTATGGACCCCTACATATGGCCGAGCAAAAGCAGGACGACCAGCACGAACATACATTCAGCAACTATGTGAGGATACGGGATGTTGTCCAGAAGACCTGCCAGAGGCGATGAACGGTAGGGAAAAGTGGCGAGATAGGGTCAGGGATATCCGTGCTACCAGCACGACATGATGATGATGATTGCTGACACTAATGATTCTATTAATACGAATAATTTTCACACAGAATTACTAAATATCATTTAAACTATCAACCCTCTGGCACCTTCTTTAAGATTAAATGGGTTGGATATTTGTTTGTCACTTAAGAAATTTGAAGAATAAAGTCGAAACCATCTTATAGATGGTAGGAGCTTGGCATGACTAGTCGATTGATCGGATCGCTCATCTAGCCCGGTAAAAGCCAAAGTGGAGTGTTGCAAGTCGCTTGACCACTTCTATTGCCAGATTATTCCGTTACCAGGGTCCCGCCCGGAAACTCTTCCGCACCACAAGGACTACTGTTAATCGTGGGTAGTGATCCGTAATGTTTCAAGGCGGGATCAAAAATAAATAAAAATGGATTTGGCGTTAAATAACCTACAAAGGTTGATATACCATAAAACCAACCAACCAACCAGCCTGGGATAAAAGTACAGTAGACTAAAAGGAAGATGAAAGAATGAAAGCCGTGATTTTCACTAATTAACATATTAATTTACAAAGCAGCTGATTGGCTGCTATTTATATTCTTTATGCAAATGAATACGCACATCGGAGGAAGTGAGCCATTTTAATTTGTATAAAATGTAAAATAAATTTTCCCTAATTCGTTTTTACTTTTGGTTTGTTGGGTTTTATGGCATATCAACCTTTGTTGGTTATTTAACGCCAAATCCATTTTTATGTAAATAATCAGTTCTATTTCAAACAATTCGGTTTAGTATAAGCACGCAGTTTAAATGTAAGTACAGTTTAATTGTGAAAAACATTTCTATTTCGAGCTATTCAGTTTAGTCAAGCAATTCTAATTCAGCTAATTCAGATTAGTATAAGTACAGATTTTATTTGCATACAGTTACATGTCAGAACAGTTCTGTTAAACAATTTAGTTTAGTGTAAATACAGTTTCAATGTCAAAAAACAGTTCTATTTGAAATAATTCAGTTTAGTATAAACACGCAGTTTAAATGTAAGCACGGTTTAATTGTCAAAAAACATTTCTATTTCAAGCTTTTCAGTTTACTCAAACAATTAAGTTTAGCATAAGTATGCCTTTAGTTATATTTAACCCATAGATAGGGCCCTATCAGGTGCTACCACGCCGGGCCAGAGTGGACCTGGGAGCAATGGCAATGAAGGGGTATTCCGTATTCTCCAAGGCCCCAGCATTATTGGAACCTCACCATTAGATTGTTTAGTGTCATATCCAGGACACTCGTTTGGGGGGGGGTCTTACCCCTCTACAGAGTTGCAGTCAGTGTATTCTACTGCCCCAGCCGACTGGGTAATTTATTGACATCAACACGCGACTAACAAAGGCATGGACAGCTATCGGTCATACGGAAGCCAGATTTGGCCGATGAAATAAAACGCATTAAAGAATCCCCAGCCCACTCAAGGTATAATTTCTAAACTCCCAGGTACTTGATGTACCTATAGTCGTAGAAATGGATCAGTCCAATTTGTATATTAGTGGCAGATTTTTGTCTCAATTTTATCCAGTTATTTCCACCCGATCGCTCCCCGGCCTTTTGGCTGGGCCGTCTGGCATTCGTGCCGGATGGGTGATCGAAACCAAGAGCAGACTCGGGGCCGAATAGGCCCCCAGCTTCGGGTGGGCGAGCTGCTTTTCAGATCCGTTTGCACGCCTTGTATAGCACTAGACCTCACGGTCTAGTTCAAACTATATCCTGGCATACGTGCCCGGACCTAGATTTAGGTCCGTGATACGGCTTGACTCATTAGATCCACATTGCACTTAGTGGGTCAATGACTAGCAGGGTTCGAGTCTCGGCTCGTTCCCGACCTCCCCCCCCCTTTATCCCCACTTTAATCGGCCTTCGGGCTTTTGACCTTGTGTCAAGTCCTGTCTGGTGGGAGGCAGTGACAAATATTATCCAGTTATTTCCACCCCTTTACCTCTGGCGGGGATTCTTAGCTGGCTTTTTAGCGTGGCTGACTGGATTATCAAGGTCAATGATAGATTCGAAGCCAAATGACTCCGGTTTCGGTCCAGCCTCCTTTGGGTGGAAGGTATGAACAGGCATCTAGTGAGTTCAGGGTCATCTAGCTCACATTGCAGTAAGGGAACCGGTGACTAGCATTGTCCAGTAGGGTAGAAATCTCAGCTAGAGTCCGACCTTTCGCTCCTTAATCTCCACTATAAACCGACCTTCGGGTCTGTACTAGTGTCAAGTTTTGTCTGGTTGGTAGGGGGCTGTGAAAAATAAACCATCGATAGTCGAGCGGGACACGAGTTTCGGCGCGTGCTCAACCTCTCCTTCCCCAAAACCCTGACGATGAAAAAGACGTTAAAACCTATTTGCTGGGCAGTCCAGACAAATATGCCTTACCTCCGGCTTGGCATTTGCCTGAGGGGCTATAATATGAGGGAACAAGCAATTATAGGGACGGCCCGTCATGAATCTCGATTGTGGGAAGTCAGTTGAATACTATTTAATTTAGTCATTTTCTTCCCATCTCCTCTCCTGAATTATACATCTTAAAGCATTATCTTCCTCTGTGGTTCAAATAAAGGTTCAGTTCGTGATTTTCTGTATGGACACCGAATTCGACATGAAACACCTAAAGACAGCTAAAGAATATATCGGCCGAAACGTGACTATAAACAAAGATAAGATCAATAGTCCGAATATTGTAAGTAATAATAAAGTAATAATAATCTTCTTGAAGGTTGAAGAATGAACCGGGCAAAAAAAAAATGGAAAATAATTCCCTCCTTGTGTTTATTACAATTTTTTTTTCCTCCGGTTCATTCTTCAACCTTCAAGGAGGTTATTATTACTTTATTATACAAGTATTATAGCGTTGTCTGCAGTCGGTGTATTCTACAGCCCCAGCCGGCTGGGCATTTTACCCAGGATTCAATAGCCCTTTGGAGTCTTTGAATTTGCGACCTCTTGTCAAAACCATAGATTATATTCATGGATAATTTGAGACGTAATTTTACAAGATGACTTACACACCATCGTCCATATGACCTCCGTGGATATATAATGTGTCTCAATATACATATGACCCCTGTGACAGCTAATAACTCTACTAGTAATAAAGTTGTGTTCTTTTTTGTTTCAAATTTGAAAATAATATACTATAACATAGTTGTTTGGTCCGGGAGACCTGGGTTCAAAGTCAGGTCGCGTCATACCAAAGACTTTAAAAATGGTACTTGATACCCCTTTGCTTAACACTCAGCAATATAAGGTACGTATCAAGGGTAAAGTGGAGCAATCCAAGGAAAGGAGTAGCGCCCTCCCCTACACCTCAGTGTAGTAGCTATTGAAAAGGGAGCCTTTTGGTCGCCCTCGACTACGGTTGCCAGCTTTACTTTACTTTATATGCAATAACATCGATTAATCCTCGATCACAATGCCTTGGACAAGAGAGGAAAAATATTTTTTATCACTACTTATTTGGAAAAAAAATCATTGAAAACTGTCTCAAAATAGATGCAACCCATTAATATGATAATGATTTATTATTGAGACAAGAAACACACAAAAAGATTGCATGTCCTGGAAACTGATATAATAACAATTTAAAAAACATTGATGTCATGTCTCTAGCTAAAGGATACATTTTTTTACAGGACATGCTCCAAATGACCGCCATTGCGCCGGTCTTTAATAAATCATTATCATATTATTTTGAGACACCCTGTCTTTGTGTGTGCGTGTATATATATATATATATATATATATATATATATATATATATATATAATCGAAATGTGTAAAATCAGTTAACATATACCAAGAATTCATGGACGTATGGTCACTTAAATTTCTCAAAAACTCTACACCAATATTGTTTCTAGGATGTTGCAGTCCAGCAGGTTAGCCACTACACTCCGTAGACTTACTCATCTACATCAACTGACCAACTCGTTGGTAAGTAAACAAATCTTGCTGATCAATTACTATTGAGTAGTGAATTTGATCCTCTTTGGATTTTTTATATTTGCAGTCATATTTAAGGACGCCTAATTTTATGCAATTGTGAGCAAGCTACACTAGAGGAACGTTGTTTGTGAATTCCGTTCTCTTTGAGTACCCCGTACTCATGGCCTTGTACCAAACCAAGTAAATGAGAGTCTCTATTGAATATGAAACATTCTCAGGTTACAACTAACCCTTACAGCTAATCGTTGATTATTTTCTAGATTTAGAAATACGTCCCATAAGTTGATGTAACACGCTAATGATACGCAAATGAGTTTCTCGTAAATTCTTTCTATTAGCCAGTAAAAATGTAAAGTATGAATCCAATAATTCTCCCTCCACCTATGGGTAAATAGTAGGACAGACTTGGTTCTTCAGCCTTGGTGAGGCAACTAGTCTAGGAGAAGGAAAACTCTGAATTCAAACCTGTTAAACTCCGCTTAAAAATTGACCTTGTGTCATATCCTGCCCGAGCGGCGCGGTTGGTAAAAAAAAGGGAGGTGCCAGTGGTGTAATGGTTATTGTCGTAGGAAATGCACACGGTGACACGAGTTCAAATCCTGGACGAGACTGATTGCATTTCACATAGCATTAATACCCTTGGGAAAGGTATGAATCCAATTATTCTCCCTCCAGCTATGGGTAAATAGTAGGGCAGACTAGGTTCTTCAGCCTTGGTGAGGCAACTAGTCTAGGAGAAGGAAAACTCTGAATTCAAACCTGTTAAACTCCGCTTAAAAACTGACCTTTGTCATATCCTGCCTGAGCGGAGTGGTTGGTAAATATGATTAGCCAGTAAAAATGGAATGTGTGTATTGTAGTAATTTACGAAACTTTTTGCTTCGATTTGGCACAAGGCCGAATGAATGGGGCACCCAATGAGACTCGAACTCACTCGTGTAGATTTGCTAATCTATCTTGCTAACCATTACACCACCAGAGATGCCCAGAATGTGTGTATTGTATCCATTGAAATTTGGAGAACTCTGGAAAGCATTTAACGAAGAAAAACGAGTTAACTTGGCTCCTGCGTCTTAAGTCCGAGCCCGCTCTCGTAGCGAGGAGTCTTTTCAGTTGATGGGACGCGGTTCAGCCGGCCGTGGTGTGAGCGGCACGTTTCGTTCGGGTGTGTCTCATCACTGGGTATACCTCTGGCTTCAAGGGGCCGTTCCCCTATGCTTTTATCCTCCTCGGAGGGGTTAGATTTATCGCCTGGCGCCTGATGCACCATGCAAAGAGGAATGCTGACGGAGCCTGAGGCATTTTGGGGACTTTCGGACGCGTCTGGGCTACGGCCCTTTGAGCTAACCCACTCGTACGCTGGTGCAGCGTATGACAAATATCCCCGCGTCTTTAGTCCACATATACAGAACCGATTATACTCCGTTCCCGCCCAGTAAATGTTAAATACCTCACTGCGCTGAAAAAAGTTTTTGAGCCAGTAGATACTAAATCAATTTGTTAAAATTAGCCTTCTTAAGTTATGTACACAAGCAATAATTAAAACATGTTTGTTTTTTGTTTTCATCCATGCTAAATTTGGCGACCGTAGTTGAGGGCGACTCGAAGGCTCCCTTTTTAATAGCTACATCAACGAAGTGTTAGGGAAGGCGCGACTTCATTGACTGGCCTGCTCCATTTTACCGTTGATCCGTACCTTATAATCCTGAGTGTTAAGATAAGCGGCATTAAGTACCATTTTTTGAGTCTTTGGTATGACTCGACCTGGGATTGAACGCCGGTATCCTGGACCATTGGTGAACGTTTTACTCATTAGGCCAATGGCCACCTTGGTTCACATACGATAAAATATCTTTAATTCATTGTATAAATAGTCACTAAACTTGACATAATAATGGAACCATCTGAGAATTAATTTTTATTTATTGCGGACTTTTTGTCCTCATCTTGGTAGTTTTTTGTGTTGTTTCTTCTTTCACTACGTTTCGGCCAAATTTCACCTCTGGCCTTCTTCGGGTGATTTTTACCGTGACCTCGGATAGGAATGATGAGTCTTGTAACCGTATCCCCAGTAATTACTGCCTTCCATAGTTGTTGTAATTACAGGGATAAATAAAAATTAATTCTCAGATTAAGAAGCCTCATCTCAAAATGATTCCAATTAAAGACAATTATAATGGAACTATGTTTACAGGGTCAAACCCTTCAGATTCACAATTAAAAATCCGCCCGTTATCTTGCTTTATTGTAGAAATTAAAGTTTCACTCGTTCTAAATTTAGAAATACGCTCACTTGGTGGAGATTTAACACGCTAATCATATGCAAATCAGTTCTTGCAACCTCTTTCTATTGGTCATTAGAAATGTGGATTCCGGAAGTTACCCCATCCTCAAAAACGAGTTCACTTGGTTCCGGTGTTTCAAGTGGATATACGCAGTAAGGGTTAATTAATTAATGTTCGAGCTTCTTTCAAAGAAATTGAGATGCATTAGATTTTTAGCAATTTGACAGAAAAAAATATACCCAAAAAACAAAAATGGTGTTTTTTTAAGAAAGGGATAGAAATTTATCTTACCAGTCAGAATATTCACGGAAATTCTTAAGATATTTAATGTAGTTTTAAATTTCAGTTCCAGGTTTTTCAAGATAAACAATCATTTGGGCTATGATCCTGATGTTGTGTATTCATAAAACGAACTTATTTCCTGGCAGAGAAAATAGATAATGTAAAACGATTTTGGAAATATTTTTTGCTTATTGTTGCATGATAAGCGAATAACTAGCTGGGTGCGAGTTGAGAGAGTTCAATCTTTCTTCCACTGTGCAGGCAGTAACAGGATACGCTTGATATAGCACTCCGTGACTGGTCTTGTAGAAGTCACGATTTAAAAGTGTTACATTTCTTCCTGATTCCACTGCTGAGTAGAGAGTATAAAACAAAAACAAAAACAAAAAAAGGACCTAACATAAAAAGTCGAGTTGTGTTTTTGTGTGTTTCTCTTCCCAGTCGACAAATAACCTCAACGGCATAGTAGTCCACAGTTGACTTCGCTACAAACGTTTATTCGGGTGATAACGCCACATCATTTGAATCCCTGTAAACTTTATTTTTTTTATCTGCTTATTTGTTGTATTTTATTTTATTTGTTTTGATTGGTTGGTTGGTTAGGTTTTATGGCATTTCTATTCCAAGCTATTCAGTTTATTCAGACAGTTCTAATTCAACTAATTCAGTTTAATATAAGTACAGATTTAGTTTAGACATAGTTAAATGTCAAAACAGAGGATTTGGCATTAAATAACCCACAATGGTTGATATGCCATAAAACTCAACCAAACCAAATCATATATATTTAATATGTACGTATAAAAAGGATTTGATATTAAATAACCTACAATGGTTGATATGCCACAAAACCAAACCTAACAACATATATATATATATATATAATTGGTTACTGTTACCTCACTTTTAATCTGGATTAATAGATTCTTCTGTTGATAAGAGGATGACAACATAGAAAAATTGCTCAAGTTTAAATGAAAATAAACTTTTTTATTTTTCTGCATGATAATTTTTAAAAAAATCAAATTCTAGTTTAGCGTATTTTTCCCAACAGAACTCCTTAACAAATAAAACCAGTGAGAACTTCTTTTTCTTGAACCAACTAAAGACAAAAATACAAAAGTGTAACTTAATTTATTTTCCCTTTTAAATTCCTGTGGTAATTTATCCTGTTTATTTGCGATTTATGTTCTTAGGTTCGTTGGGTCCATCGGCTTACTCTCTCTCTTTCTCTCTCTCTCTCTCACTGGTTATCGTACCAAGTTTACAACTTCTTAACAGATACATTGCAAATAGTAAATCATGAATAAAAGAAAAAGTCACTAATTTATTTTTAGTTCCGGGTAAATCAAGCCATTAGTCTGATGAGTAGAGTGTTCGCCAATGGTTTGGGAGACCAGGTTTCAATCCCGAGTCGAGTCATACCAAAGACTTAAAAAAAATGGTACTTTATTCTGCCTTGCTTAGTATTCAGTATTATAAGGTAAGGGTAAAGTGGAGCTATCCCGGGAATGGAGTAGCACCCTCCCCTACATCACAGTGTAGTAGCAGTTGAAAAAGGAGCCTTCGGGTCAACCTCGACTACGGTCGCCAACTTTACTTACTTGGTTCATTCTTCCAGTTACAACAAAAGCAGCCTAACATTTCAAGAACAAACGATGCTGTTGTACCATCAGAAGCTATCTTTCTGCCAGTTCTTTGATTGTAGTTCTTAACCTTCGAGACGAAAAACTCCTTTACGGAAGCTTCCGTCTCTTCTTGGTTGTTGAAACATGGCGAGTGCAGAAAGTGATCCAGGGATTATGAAAGGTTATAATCCGAGGTAGGTCCAGTTTATTTGCCACGTGTGGCGTCGCGATTTGTCGTACGCCCCACCAACCAGACGAGTGCGGCACAAAGCCTTTTTAAAGGTGAGTCCGGGTGCTGGGCCGTTGCCCAGACGCGCGATATTTCCAAAAAGGCCTTACACTCCTCGTCCTTCCCTTTTTGGCATGCTTCAGGTGCCAAATGATAAATCTAACCCCTCCGAGGAGGATTAGAGCTTGGGGAAACGGACTCCTGAGGCCAAGGAGTCACAGACAGTAAACAACCGCTCGGTACGATTCCCACAAGGTCTTCGTGTTTATTCTGGAAACTAGTTTGTATGCAAATATTGCAAAACTTTTGACTCACCCTTGGAGCATATTCTGATAAGTTGTTCTTGTGATGCAATCAAGAATTTTAATTTATTTTGTTCACACTTACAGTGGGGACACCGAACATCTTCAATTTTGAGCATGTGCACTTGAAACACGATAACCGAATTAACTCGTTTTTGATAGTAGGATACTTCTGGAATTCTCTTTATTTCATATGACCTTATATACACATTTTATTTTTACAGGCAAAAAAAAGAAAAAAAAGAAAAAGAAATTGCAAGATTTAATTAGAACATGATAAGTATATATCCCCACTTTGTTGGGGGGGTATTTTGACATTTAGAACGAGAATGAAATTCTAATTTCAGCAAAAAAGGTTGATAATTTTTCCGATTTGTATTTTGATAATTCTAATTCTGCTGGTGAATTTTGAAGAGTTTGAGCCTGAAAACATAGTTCCATTCTGATGACGAGTTTATGGACTTATTTGATGTTTGATTGGGTGTGAATAAATGTATATATGAGTACAATAAAAAGGGAATATTGATTTAAAAAAAACGTTTTAGATATTATTCATGTATATCATTGGACAATGTCAATTTCAACCATTTTTTAGAAATTGATTTAATAATAAGTGGCCAAAAATTTAATAATCGCAGTAAGGGTTTGGGTTTGGTTGGGTTTTATGGCATATCAACCATTGTAGGTTATTTAATGCCAAATCCTCTTTATACATATATATTAAATATATATAATTAGGTTTGGGTTGGTTTTATGGCATATCAACCATTGTAGGTTATTTAATGCCAAATCCTCTTCATATATATTAAATATATATAATTAGGTTTGGGTTGGTTTTGTGGCATATCAACTATTGTAGGTTATTTAATGCCAAATCTTCTTTATAGATATATATCAAATATATATGGGTTTGGTTTGGTTGGGTTTTATGACATATCAACCATTGTAGGTTATTTAATGCCAAATCCTATTTATACATATATATTAAATATATTTGATTTGGTTTGGGTTGGTTTTGTGGCATACCAACCATTGTAGGTTATTTAATGCCAAATCCTTTGTATGCAGATATATCAAATATATATGGGTTTGGTTGGGTTGGGTTTTATGGCACATCAATCATTGTAGGTTATTCAACGCCAAATCCTCTTTATACATCTATTGAATATATATGATTTGGTTTGAGTTGGTTTTATGGCATACCAACCATTGTAGGTTATTTAATGCCAAATCCTCTTTATACATATATATTAGATATATAGGATTTGTAAAAACATTTTGTAGATAACATTCTTAAACAAGCCGGAGCTCTTTTTTGCACACGGTTAATTGGTTTCAAGTATTGCTATGTAAAAGTCGCAATTTAACATCAGTCATTTTTTTGCCCACAGTTTGTTATATTTGATCCATTGACAGGATCCTATCAGGTGCTACCACTCAGAGTCAGAGTGTACCAGGGAGCAATGGCAATGAAAGGGTACTCCACATTCCCCAAATCTTTAAGGTAGGAACCTCGCGATCAGATTGTTTAATATGATATCACGAACACTTGTTGTTGGGTGGGTGAGGATTTTACCCCTTTGCAGAGATGCAGTCGGTGTATTTGACAGCCCCAACCGACTGCGCTGCAGTAAGGGTTGATATTAAAAATTCCTAATTTGAGAGAAGTAAAAAGGTCATACATTTTGCCATAGGCTGAAGTAGAAATTTGCAATTTAAAGAAAAAATTTTTCTCGTCAGTTTCACCTATCCACTGATTTGTGATTCTTCTGCAACCCAACTCCTGTCACTGATGTAGAAAAAAGATCAAAATCGATTTGATTATTTGATTGATCGATTTTAACTGCATGTCTACCCATCTAGAGTTATTTTATGCCTAGAAGTTGGAGAATTGTGTTCATAGTACAATTAATATTTACCTTTTTTGAGTGTTTGTTTTTCTTAAGAGTTTTTGTACTCAGTGCCCGCCAATGCTCCTAGAGACCGGCGTTCAATCCCAGGACGCGTCATACAAAAGACTTTAAAAATGGTACTTGATACCTCGTTGTTTAACACTCAGCAATATGAAGTATGTATCAAGGGTAAAGTGGAGCAATCCTGGGAAAGGAGTAGCGCCCTCTCCTACACCTCAGTGTAGTAGCTATTGATAAGGAAGCCTTCTGGTACCCCTCGATTACGGTCGCCAACTTTACTTTACTTATACGAACTATTCGTATAATTTCCACAGAGTTGTAATGTTTTATTTCTAATAATTATAAGGGTCTCAAGTAATTATTTCTGTTTAATAATAGTTCTTTGCGCACAATTATATGGTTCCAAATAACTTATAATAATCCTAAACGATCAAACAGTTCTATTTCAAACAACTCAGTTTAGCATGCCAACAAAGGTAAATGATTCCAAGTATTGCCATGTATCACTAACAATTTAATCAAACATCAATCATTAGTTTACATAGTTAAATGTAAAAACAGTTCTACTTCAAATAATTTAGTTAGCTTAAGTACGGTTTTTGTTTCGTACAAACAATTCTATTTCAACTATTTCAAGCTATTCAGTTTAGTATAAGTACAGTTTTTGTTTACACACTATTAAATATGAAAAAAGGTCTACTTCAAACAATTCAGTTTACCATAAGTACACAGTTTAAATGTCAATCAGTACTATTTGACCCATAGATAGGACCCTATCAGGTACTACTACTCCGGGGCCATAGTGGACCTGGGAGCGATGGCAATGAAGGGGTAATACGCATTTCCCAAAGCGCCAACATTACTGGGACCTCACCATCAGATTGTTTAGTGTCATAATCAGGACACTCGTTGGGGGAATCTTACCCCTCTGCTGAGATGCAGTAGGTGAATTCTATAGCCCCAGCCGACTGGGCAAGACTGATGTTTTATTGAATTGTTAGTGATACCAACCAATACTTGGAATCATTTAACTTTGACTTATGTTGAATTGAATTGTTAGAAATAGAACTGTTTGTCATTTAACTGTGTATATATACAAAACGTGTTAAATTGTATTTAATATGTATGTAAAAATAAGATTTGGCATTAAATAACCAACAATGGTTGATATGCCATGACACTAAACCAAACCAAACCAAACCAAAACATGACTACTTCAAGTAACTATCTTTAATTCAAATAATTTACATGTATATGACTTCAATTATTTTAATTAAACAAAATTCTTTTCGATCAGTTATTACCAATCTGAGTCAGAGTGGGCTTGGGAGTAATGGCAATTATGTGGTATTCAACACTCCCTAGATCTGCAGAACTAGACCCTTACAAGTAGATGTATTTTAGTGTCATAACGAGGACACCCTTTTTGTGGAGAAGAGAGGGTTCAATCCTCTGCAGAGGATATAGTCAGCAGGGTATTGTGTGTATGTGTGTGTGTGGGGGGGCGAGGGAATAACCTAACACCTTCATATTGAGTTAAGCAAAGAAGCTGTTCGAAAACAATGTTGTCAATTTTCTCAAGACAATAAAAATTGACTGTTTTATACTCAATCTGTTTAGTGTACAGTGATTATATACAGGGTGTCTCAAACCATTAATATGATAATGATTTATTACTGAGACAATTTCAATGGCTGTCATTTGGAACACGTCCCATGAAAAATGCATTTTTTGAGCGAGAGACATCAAATCAATGTTTTTTAATAGTCATTATATCAGGTTCCAGGACATGCAATCTTTTTTTGAGTTTCTTGTCTCAGTAATAAATCATTATCATGTTAATTAATGCGTTGCATCTATTTTGAGACAGTTTTGAATGATTTTGTCTCCAAATAAGTAGTGACGCAAAATATTTTTCCTCTCTTTTTCAAGGCATTGTGATCGAGTATTATTAGTTGTTATTGTATACTATTTTCAAATCTGAAACAAAAATGAAATACAACATTATCATTAATAGAGTTACTAGCTGTCACGTGGGTCCCATGTTTATTGAGACACACTATATTTGATTAAAATCATGACTATTTTAAATGCGTCAGTGGCAACACCCTACAAAACAGCAGCTGTACAGCCACCCACCACCCATCATGAAAACTATTCAAGTTAGATAAACCAGACATACGTTGGAGAAATAAGGACGAGCTCATAAGCGGTGTACTCCTATGGACCCCTTCACATAGACGAGCGAAGACAGGACGACCAGCTAGAACCTATATACAATAGCTCTGTGCCAATACAAGATGTAGCTTGCAAAACCTCCCAGGAGCGATGGACAATAGAGACGGGTGGTGAGAGAGGGTCAGGGAGACCCGTACTAGCAGCGCGCCATGATGATGATGATATCAGCTTCCATGACACGCAATCATTGTTGAGTTTCTTGGCTCAGTTATAAACCAACGAGTTGGTCAGTTGATGTAAAGGGGTGAGTCCACGAAGTGTCGTGGCTAACTTGCTGGGCTGCAACATCCTAGAAACAATACTGATGTAGAGTTTATGAGCAATTTAAGTAACAAAACATTAATGAATTCTTGGTATATGTTAACTGATTTATATATATATATATATATATATATACACTCACACAGACGGTGTCTCAAAATAGATGCAACGCATTAATATGATAATGTTTTATTCGAGACAAGCGCAATAGCGATTATTTTGGAGCATGTCCTGTAAAGAATGCATCCTTTCAGCTAGAGACATCAAATCAATGTGTTTTTAATAGTTATTATACAGTGTAACTCGGATATAAGATAGTTGTCGGGACCAGAGAAGAAGTCTCTTATATCCGGGGTTTTGTCTATTATGTTTAGGTAAGTACGGGCTCTAATTTGGGACCAGATAAAAAATCTCTCTTATATCAGGGTTTATCTTATATCCAGCTCTTTTATATCCGGGTTACACTGTAACAGTTTCCGGGACATGAGATCTTTTTTTGAGTTTCTAGTCTCAATAATAAATAATTATCATATTAATGTTTTGTATCTATTTTGAGACAGTTTTAAATAATTTTGTTTCCCAATAAGTAGTGGTGCAAAATATTTTCCTCCCTTGTCCAAGGTATTGGGATCCAGGATTAAAAGATGTTATAGTAAACTGTTTTCAAATCTGAAACAAAAAATGAACGCAACATTATTATTTGCACAGTTATTAGCAGTCACATGGGTCCATGTATATTGAGACACCCTATGTTTAAACTTATTTATATTTCCTTTGTGTTTTTAAGCCTAATGACATCGTAATAGTAGTAGTAGTAGTAGGGAGTAATTTGGATCATGCATCATCACTATGAATTAATGGAAGAAAAATTGTTGCTGGTTATAAACAGGACATTCAAATGTAAAATGCACTCATGTATGCCTGCGCGTGCGCGCGCACACACACACAGCGGGGAAATCATCGTGGTGTTGTAGCTAATGCGCTCAACGGCGACATTGTAATAAGCGAGTTCGAACTCCAGTAGCGCTATCAGGTTCACTTTCTGGCCTAATACCCATGGGAAAGGCATGAACACCTTTATCCTCCAGCTGTTGGTTAGATAATACTACTTCTGTTCTTTTACAAGGACAGCTTTAGCATTAAATAACCCACGAAGGCTGATGTGCCATGAAACAAAGAAAACAAAGCCGTCACATATGCATAAATACATTAACACACTCTGAAACGTCTATGAATTTACTCACAGACATGGAAAATGAGAATATGAATAAACAAAAAACAAAATCACTGCATTTTTTAAATATTAGATGATTCCTGAATAAAATTTGTTCTTTAATACCATCCAAAAATCTATAATCTTTCCAAGCAGATTCTTGAAATGTTCTTTCCACTTCTGACGTCTTTCTTCTTGACTGGCGACTTTTAGTTTTGATTTTGGGGTGCTTTTAATGGTAGTAATAAAAGCGCTGCACGATTAAAACTTAAGTAAACAGAAAGATGTTATATTAATTGAGGAAATATGTTCTTCTTCTTCTTCTTCTTCTTCTTCTTCTTCTTCTTCTTATTCTTCTTCTTATTATTATTATTATTTACTCCTTGAGAGTTCTTCACATCAGTTTTAGCAGATGGTTTTTCAGTGGAGCCTGAGTGACAGAAAGTCTCCTCAAGTCTCCAGGACTCGTCTCAGGATTCTGGCCGTTCTTAGCAATTCTGTCGTTTGGATAGTCTCTACCCGTCCGCCAACTTCCAAGTCCTCCAGGCCTTTTATTAATCCTTTAGTTATTGTGCCTAACGTACCAATCACAATTGGCACAATCGTTACTTTCATGTTCCACAGCTTTTTCAATTCTCTAGCAAGGTCGAGGAACTTTATTATCATTATTATTATTATTTCACTCCTTGTGAGTTTTCACCCCATCATTTGCTGGTGGTCGTTCACAGGAGTCTGAGTGATCGCAAATCTCCTCAGGTCTCCAGGACTCTTCTTAGTATTCTTGCTGATCTCGACAATGCTGTAGTCTCGATTCTTTCTTTGATTGCCCATTCTTTTAGTCACCTTTCCAAGCCTTTGGCAACAGTTCCAAGTGTGCCAAGTGCAATTGGCATCACCATCACCCTCATGTTCCACGGTTTTCTTTGTTCTGTTTGGCAATGTCCACGTATTTGTTTATCTTTCTATTATTATTTTACTTTTTTGAAAGTTTTTCACACCAGCGTTAGCAGATGGTTTTCCCTTGGAGTGACAGCAAGTCTCCTCAAGTCTCCAGGACTCTTCTCAGTATTCTGGTTGATCTTAATAATGCTGTTGTCTGGATGGTCCCCAGTTACCGTCTTATTTCCTTGTTTTCCAGTCTCTTTACCAATCCCTTTGGGATTGTTCAAAGTGCACCAATTACAATTGGTATCACTGTCACCTTTATGTTCCATAGTTTTTTTTTATTTAGTTCTCTCGTAAGGTCTTGATATTTATCTCTCTTTTCGCTTTCTTTTAATTTTATTCTGTGGTCTGTTAAAACGGCAAAGTCTACTATTCGGCGTGTTCTTTTGTTTATTTTTTGTCTTGTTGTTTAATGGCATATCAACCTTCTTGGGTTATCTAATGTCAAATCTATCCTTCAAGAAAAACAGTAGTGGTACTATTTAACTCATAGCTGGGAGGATAAGGGAGTTCATACCTTTCCCAAGGGTTTGTCCGAAAGTGAACATTGGCATGTTCTCTTTTTTTTTTTTTTTTTTTTTGTTGACTATCACTAGGTCTGGTCGTCTGGCCGATATTAGAGGATCTGTTTGTACCTCAAAATCCAAGAAAACTTGTGCGTCTCACTCTTCAGGTTGGATTCTGGGTTGTGCTATTATTATTATTATTATTATTACTACCATTAACATCATTATTTTACTCATATGTATATACCAATTGTTTGTATGATTTAAAATTTTTGCTTATTTGCTGCATTCACTTATTATATGATTGATCGTGACCTCACTATCACCACATACCCTACATATTCTATTTAGTTGCGTCTTATCTATTTTTGCTTTAACATAGTTTTTCCTTATAGTGTGTTTATTATTATCATTATCATCATTATTATTTGAGATTTTTTAAAACCAGCGTTAGTTGATGATCTTTCACTGAAGTTTGAGTGACAGCAAGCCTCCTCAAGTCTCCAGGACTCTTCTCAATATTCTAACCGAGCTCAATAATACAGTAATTTGGATGGTGTCCATTCTTCTTATTTCCAAGTCCTCCAGTTCTTGTACCAATCCTTTGGTGACTGTACCAAGTGTACCAGTTACAATTGGTATAAACGTCATTTTTATGTTCCACAGTTTCTTCAATTCCTAAGCAAGGTCCAGATATTTATCATATTTACCAACCCCTCCGCTCAGGGAGGATATGACACCATCGATTGTTTTTCTTTCTATTTTTGTTTTCTGCTTACTGTCGTTCTGTTGGTCCTCGAGTTGTCAGTATTGTTTCTTGTGGCTGTAATCAGTCTTCCCCCACGCTTTTGTATGTAGTCTTCAAGTCGTTGTATTGATGCGTCAACACTGTCTCCAATACTGGAAAGTCCTCTTCTTCCCCCTTTTCTTGATACATATTGTCTGTCAACGTCATCTGTGTGATGTAATGCCTTATGCATAGTCATAAGTTTTCTTATTCTTTCGTCCGTTTGTTTAAGTTATTTATATTATTTAAGCCTTATAGTCAAATCGACGACGATTATGTTATTGGGATATTTTATTCATGGCGCTTTTACTCAGTTTATTAAATGGTCACGAAATAACTGCTGGTTCTGATGGAATATGATGAAAGAAAGATAAAAAAATTAATAATTCCTTCATTTACTTGATTCAGTAATAGAATAATTCAACATGAATTGGGGAGTTCCCATAACGTAGTTTCTAACGTACTGGACTGCTACATCGTAGTAAATGATTTCAGACGTTCACTTTCGGACTAATACCCTTTGTCCCTCCCAGCTGTTGGTTAAATAAAACCTGTACTATTCTTCTATAAGAATGACTATAGCACTAAATAACCCTCGAGGTATGATTTGCCATTAAAACAAAGAAACCGAAGAAATCTATATGAACATGAGGTCAGAACAACATGTTAGCATCGGCCAGGAATTTCAATAGCATTGAAAAATAATAAAAAACAATAAGCCGTGGGGGAGAGCGCAACTCCTTTTCCTGGATTTCACCACTTTACCCTTGATTCGTACTTTATGATACTGAGTGTTAAGTAAGGAGTGTTAAGCAAGTAGTGTTTTTTTGAGTCTTTTGTATGACTTGACCTGGGATTGAACCGTAGTCTCCGCAGGTATTGACGAACTCTCTAACAATAATGCCAATAGTTTCAAGAACTTATTTCTTTTTAATAAGGATTTGTTTTCACACAGTCATATTGTTTCAAGTAATTAATAATAATAATCCTTCATAAAAAATCATAGTTTGATGCAACTATTCTTAATACAAATAATTTACAGTTATATACCATCAAGAATTTCTAACGAACACGAATAACTTTCAAACAGATTAGATCTGGAAGCAATAGCAAGAAAGGAGTATCTCTCACTCCCAAGAACTGCAAAACCGAAACCTCACCATCTGACGCAGTTTAGTGTCACACTTAGGATATACTCCTTGTCGGGGTTGGAGGGTTGGGGTCTTAGGTTTGTTTGGATTCTTTTTAAAGTTGAATATATTCACCAAATATCTACTGATCTGTATGTTTCATACATCACCTAATAGAAATGTTATATTTTCAAATTCGATTCAATATTGTGTAAAAGGCATGAATCCTATTTATCCCGTACAATTTCGAAGTACTCAATAGGGGTAGTTAAAGAAGGCTGAAAACGTACGAGGATCGTTAAATAAGTTTCCAGACTTTTTTCGTATGGCACTTTTATTGATAGTACACATATGAAACTCTAGTCCCCTTCGAAGTAATCTCCTCCGGCTGCAATGCACTTGTTCTACCGTTCTAACAGCTTCTGGAAGGCCCCATGGAAGTCCTCTCGAGTGAGCGTGACAATGACCTTCGTCACAGCCTCTTTCATCTCCTCAATTGTCTCCTAACGACAGCCTGTGAACTTAGGGAATAAGTAAAAGTCACAGGGAGCAAGGTCTGGACTATAGGGAGGGTGAGGAACTGTCTTGATGCCCATCTTGGTCAAATAGTCTGTGACAAGGATGGAGTTGTGGACTGGTACATTGTCCAGGTGGAAATGCTACTGACCCGATTTGAAGAGTGCTGGCCTCTTCCGACAGAATCTCCTCCTGAACTCCCTTAAAACCTCAACATAGTAACCCTAACCCTAACCCTCTGGCCAATCAACTCTGGTCTATTGACTTCCTTACTCCTCCCACACCTCTCATCATCCCTCACAGACTCCCCACCTTCTTTGAATCTCTTATGCCACTCAAAAACTCATGCTCAGTTCATGCAAGATGGTCGAAAAGCAGTCTGAAGCATTCCATACGTTTCTGTGTAGCTGTTCATTTGAACCTGAAATCATAAAATTGGTCAGTCATCTCATAAGATGTATAGCAATAACGTAGTGAATTTTCAAGAGTCTACGACAATTTTAAATGCCTGTACAAAAAAGTCTGGAAACTTATTGAATGTACCACGTATATCGAAGAAGTGTAATATATACTCGTTAAAGTTGTCAATAATAATGATTAACAATTCTTAATGTAAAAATAAAGATGAAAACGTAAAACTCATCAGAAACTGGCTACGATAAATCAGGTATCGAACAAAGGATGAGTTAAAGACATTCGCACGTTTAATGACAAGCCTCTAAAATTAGTATACTAGTTCATATACCTCGGTAGCAATATCTCCTCCACTGAAAGCTGGCCTAGTCTGTTGGGGTTGTAGAATACACCGACTGCGTCTCTGCAGAGGGGTATGACTCCCCCAACGAGTGTCCTTTGGCTTAGTCAGCTGGGATTGCAGAATACACCGACTACGTCTCTGCAGAGAAGTATGACCCCCACAACGAGTGTCCTTTGCCTAGTCAGCTGGGGTTGCAGAATACACCGACTACACCTCTGCAGAGGGGTAAGACTCCCCCAACAAGTGTCCCTTTGGCCTAGTCAGCTTGGGTGAGGCGCCAGTAATGCTGGAGCTTTGGTAAATGCGTCATCATATTCATGTCGCACTGCAGCACGGATGGCCCTCTCTCTCGACCCATCTCTATCGTCTATCGCTTCCGGGAAGTCTTCAAGGCTATGTCCTGTATCGGCACAGAGCTTTTGTATATAGGTTCTAGCTGGTCGTCCTGCTTTTGCTCGTCCATGTAAAGGGCTCCATAGGATTATGTCGCTTATCAGCTCGTCCTTACTTCTCCAGCAGTGTCCCGCGAGTCTGGTTCGTCTAACTTGGATAGTTTTCGAGATGGGTGGCCGTATAGCTGCTGTTTTGTGGGGTGTTGCCTCCTGGACTTGTTCAATATTGCTCGCAGCATTCTTGTGTAATTGCCGTCAAGCTTTTTCTCCATATGTTTTGTTAGCGTCCATGTTGTCGATCCATATAGCAGTATCGACACAACAGCTGTTTGGAAAAAACTGAGTTTTATTTCATCGGTCAGGTCTGTCTAACATATGACCGATAGCCTATCGATAGCTGTCAATGCCAACTGAATTTTTGAAATGCAACTGTTTTTGACATTGAAACTGTACTTACGCTAAACTGAATTGTTTAACATAGAACTGTTTTGACATTTAACTGAGTGTAAATAAAAAAAATATATACTTATATTAAATTGAACTGTTTGAATTAGAACTGTTTGACTAAACTGAATAGCTTGAAATAGAAATGTCTTTGACAAGCTGGGTACTCATGCTAAACTGAATACTTTGAAATTGAACTGATTTTTTGTTTAAAATAGGATTTAGCATTAAATAACCTAAAAAGATTGATATGCCATTAAACCCAAACAACCAACCAAAGCAAATCTGTCCATGCCTTTTCGAGTCGTGTGTTGATATTATTACCAAAAGAAAAATCGGAATTAAGGAAAATTTAATTTATATTTTATATAAATTAAAATAGCTCACTTCTTACGATGTGCGTATTCATTGAACTGCATACTTAGGCTAAACTGAATTGTTTGAAATAGAACTGTTTATATGTATAAAATGGATGTGGCATTAAATAACCTACAATGGGTGATATACCATAAAACCAAACCAACCAACCAACCAACCATCTACTGAAAGCGATGTCAACATACGCAGTGGAAAGGTATAGATTGCCATCTGGACTTGGAGAAAAAAGTTAGATGAGAAATACACAAGTGTGCTGCGTGCTCTTTTGAACATAGCCCAGAAGCTGCACCCAGTAAAACAGGAGCTGCATGTCTACATGCCCCCCCTCCATCTCAAGTAAGACTAACAAGACATGATGGGCACTGCTGGTGAAATAAGGACGAACTCACAAGCGACGTTCTCCGATGGTCTCCTAAACATGGCGCGCTCGAAACATACGCACACGTATATATATATATATATATATATATATTATTATTATTATTATTATCAAATTTCGGGTACAGGAAAATTTATATAAAGTGATTAGCAAAGACACCATTGGTAATGAAAGTAGAATAATAAAACAAACGAAGGCCTTATCGTCCGGCGCTTTTCAAGTTTTTATACACCGAAAAATTAGATAAAAACTGGGATATATATATATATATATGTGTGTGTGTGTGTGTGTGTGTGTAGTTGGGCAGCAGTCTTTCATTTAAGCATGTTTGATTAAATAATAAAGACACGTTTTGTCCATATAATTTTAGTAAGATCCTTTCAAGTTTCCTGATAAGTGTCTTGGTTTTAGGTTGGAATTGGTGGGTGAATTTACCCAAATTCTCCCGAGCGCTTTCGAACCTTTCATAGGCCATCATCAGGGGTTGTTTGCATGTATAAAGAGTGTTTTTTTTTTTTAAGAGTTTTTGAAAGTTTTTTTATGTTTTTTATAACATAACAAAAATACGTGAACTCAGAGTTGATTAAAAATGCGATGCTGATGAATTTAAAAAACAGAACGCTATCAATGGAAATAATATTATTATCTAGAAATATGGAATATCAAAAAAAAGAAGAAAAATAAAGGCATTTCAAAACATTGTCGCTATTTTTAAAATTAATTCAATTGATTTTAATTTTTTTGTTTTTATATAAAGGAAATCTCTCTCTCTCTCTCTCTCTCTATATATATATATATATAGAGAGAGAGAGAGAGATAGAGATAGAGATAATCAGCTGGACTTTATGATGACGATACCAACAGCACTTGTGGCTTGATTGATTGAGTGATTTTAACAGTATGTCAACACGTTCAGGGTTATTTTATGCCAAGAGGTTAGTGAATCGCGTTTATTGTACGTTCATGTTTTAATTTTTAGTGTAGTTTTCTCGTAAAGATTTTAAAAAATTTTCACACAGTCTCGTCAAATATGAACAATTTATAAACAGATTTATTTAACCCCTAGATGGCACTTTCACGAATATTACCACTCCGAATAAGAGCGGACCTGTGAGTAATGCCAATGAAGGTGTGTTTCACACTCCTCAGATCTTCAGAACTGGAACTTCGCCGTCAGATGCAATTTAGTGCTGTTCCCAGGAAAATTCTTTCGCGAGTGGACGTTGGAGTGACGGCCTGCATTTGATAAAATAGTGCATTCGAAGCCCTGCCGACTGAACTGTTGTATCTTCATCTGTCAAACAGCTGGTACGGATAACTAGGCTTTCACTGGACAAAACGAGAAGTGAGTTCGAATCTCACTGAGAGCTTCTCCTTTAATATTTTCCCGGATACGCGCTGTTCCTTGCTGTTGTAGAAATAATGAGTTGAGTGAGATGCGATATAAAGCAACTGCAGTTTTAAACTGCCGTGTCGGTGAGATTTAGAAAACGATGACTGTATCTTCTACAGTAGGGCGAGATACATCTCCTATAGGGGGTTCCTGGGTATGATACTCTCTCTGGTGGTGAGGCTCCAGTTCTGACTGGGAGTGGTAGAATCTGTTAGGGTTCCATCTATCAGTCAATGGTTGGTTGTTTGGGTTTATAGCATGTCAACCTTTGTAGGTTATTTAATGCCAAATCCATTTTTATACAACACACAGTACACAGTATAATTGTCAAAAACATTTCTATTTCAAGCTATTTAGTTTAGTCAGACAGTTCTAATTCAAACAATTCAGTTTAGTATGAGTATAGTTTTTGTCCAAACCAAGTTAACTGTCAAAACAGTTCTATATTAAACAATTCAGTTTAGCATAAGTACAGTTTCAATGTAAAAAACAGTTCTATTTCTAACAATTCAGTTTAGCATACGTACGCAGTTTACATGGCAAAATAGTTCTATTTCCAGCAGTTCAGTTTAGTTTAATTACGTATATTAGTTCTATTTGACCGATAGATAGGACCCTATCAAGTGCTAACACTCCGACCCAGAGTGGACCCGGGAGCGATGGCAATAAAGGGTCCTCCACATTCTCCAAAGCTCCAGCATTACTGGAACCTCACCATCAGATTGTTTCGTGCCATATCTCGGACACTCGTTGGCGGAGATGCAGTCGGTGTATTCTACAACCCCAGCCGACTGGTCAATCCATCGGTCAAGTAGATTTGTTTAAAAATTAGTCCAATTCGATTCGACATTGCGCTAAAAAAAAACCTTCTGATATAACAACTATAAAAAAATATAGATACGAACGAGGTATGAACGCAATTCTCTAACCTCTAGGCATGAAATAACCCTAGACGAGTCCACAAGCCGTTAAAATCAATCAATAAATCGATCGATCGATCAAGCAGCAAATCTACTAAATGAAAATGAATTAAATGTATTTTAGCTGTTGTTAGTATGTGTCCATATATATGTATTGATTTTGGTTAGTTGCTTATCTTGTTCTCTATTCACTCACTGTTCCACATAGTTAAGTGTATCTCTTACTTTCTACACAAGTTTTTGTCTAGGCATGCTCTGTTCAGCGTGTGTGATTATACCAATTTAATTCAACTCAAACTCTGGAATTTATTTGCCTGTTGTGTAAATCATGCTTATATTTTCCGCCATTCACTCTATAACCGAATCTGTTTTTTCACTCACAAATGAATGAACGATTAAATCAGAGACTGGAGAAAAACAAATAACACAGAAAGTCATTCGACATTAAGGAGCCTGGGAAACGGCCATTCTTTTAGGCCGTCGTCATCATCGCCCCTGGGACTAAAACAGGGCCAAAAAAGAACACAAATTCTCTCTCTCTCTCTCTCTCTCTCTCTCTCTCTCACACACACACACACACACACACACACACACACACAGCCAATTAATATAGATACGAATAGGTCAAATCTATATTAACAATGGGAAGGGAATATATGTCTCTCTTCTCTAGAGAGATAAATAATTTCATGTATTTACCCAACCCCTCCACCATGAGCAGGATACGACACAAGGTCAATTTTTCAGCGGGAGAGAATTGGTTTGAATTTAGAGTTTTCCTTCTCTTAGACTGGTTGACTTACTAAAGTTTAAAAAAAAACAGTATGCCTTGCTATTTTCCCATGGATTCAAACCTTTTCCTAGAGCATGAGCACGAAATGAAACACGATTAGCTTCGTCCAGAATTTGAACTTGATTCGCCGTATTCATTTCTTGAGACGATAACCGTGACGCTTTGAGTTGTTTCATGTAAAACTACTAAATTTGGTTGGCATACTTGCTAATTGGAGTGGGGCTGGGTTTAACGTAAAAAATTGGTTCTTCATAGATTAAGAAGGAAGATAGGCTCTCATCGAGAGGCAGATCTCTAACAATAAACAATAACCAACCGGAAACCATGCTGCTTGTAAGACGTATCTAATCATGCAGAATTAAACCCCTCCAAAAAAAGAAAAAAAGAAAAAAAGAAAAAAAAAGACTGGTTTAGAATGTCATGTGAGATACAGGCATTAGAACTGACGAAAGCTGTTTGGCCCTCACACGTTGAAACCGACGTAAGATTCCATTATATATATATATATATATATATATTGGTAAGGTTGGGTTAATTTTTTGAAAACTAAATAGGTGAGCCATATAATAACTAACAAAACTGTTCTTTGAGAAGACCGCATTGCAATAATGTCAAACAGTAAAAAAAATGTTACCGAGCTGACCAAAGAAAAGGGAACTTGGGCAGTGAAAGTAAAAAGGACTTTAAGAAGTGTAGTGGGGTTTCCTTTTACATGTATATATATATATATAGTGGCGATTCTACAGTGGGACCAGAAGAGGCCAAGTACCCTCTAGACATTTGGCTGGCCCCTCGGTTGACCCCCCACTTTTATAAGCTTCGGAAATTTATGAAACTGACCAGTCTCTGGTTTCGATAAAATTTGATCTTTGGTACTTATCCCTCTGCGTTTTCATTTTCATTTAGCTTTTTTTATTACGTTCACATCTGCCAATATCAAGTAAAATAAGGACTAGTTTGAAATCTATCTATCTATCTATCTATCTATCTAAAAATGATGTTCCCAACTTGATATATTGATACATCGGCAGTCAGTGATTTATGGTTGAGTGAAAGAATAAAGACGTTACTTGAATTTACCTCCCTCTTCCGCAGAAAAATCTCGGTCCTCAAGTGTTCCAGAATCGTCACTGTATATATGTATATAATATATAAGTAAGTAAAGTTGTCTCCCTTTAGTCGAGGGTTACCCGAAGGCTCTCTTTTCAATAATTACCACATCGAGGTGTAGGGGAGGGCGCTACTCTTTTCCCTGGATTGCTCCACTTTACCCTTGATCCGTACCTTATAATGCTGAGTGTTAAGAAAGTACCATTTTTTGAGTTTTTGGTATGACTAGACCTAGGATAGAACCCCGGTCTCCCTGACCATTGTTGAACACCCGACTCATTAGGCCAATTATATCCATCAGTTTTGTATAACCTAACTCCGTCGGAAAGAAGACCAATCAGCTTCCCTATATGTACTGATGAATCATTTTACAATCATAATCAGCTTCGATCCAGGTATTAACCTCTTGACTAGCGGAAGCGGATACTTCAGCTAGTTTCTAATTTCCGGATACAAGTTTCTCATAGAATGTGTAAGAGATTTATGTTTGTAGAGCGGGATTTTGTACAGAAATGAAAATAAGGTCGGTGGGGGAATATTAACTGCTAGAGAGAGAGAGAGAGAGAGAGCATTTTTGTTCTAAAAATAAGATAAATACAAATTTAGATAAGATTATGAATGGATTCTTTTTTTTTAGATTAATGGCAAAGAATATATATATATATACTTAGTTTAATTTATGGTTAAGAGTGAATGTGAAAATAAAGATGAAATGTATAACATTACAAATTTTTCATACTAAAACGATGAGGAAGAAGGTGAGAGCTCCCCCCTCACAAAAAATACAAGAGTTCTGGTTATGACATTTAACGGCATCTGATGGTGAGGCTTCAGTTTTGTGTATATGGGGAGTATGAAGTATCCTTTCATTACCATTACTCTGACATGGAGTGGTTGTACCTGTTAGGGTACATGGGTCAAATATATTTGTTTAAGAATTATTTGTATTTGATGGAAACACTTGATACCATATAACTAAATCATTTGTATTAAGAATAGTTACTTGAAACAGTAATCTTTTAGTAAGGATTATAAAAAAGATATGACTAACATAAGCAAGATTTAAAAAAAAGAGTTGACATACTTAATTTGTGTCATATGCAATTTTTACCCAACGCGTGTTCTTAAAATAAATTGTGCAATTAATTAAGCCTCGACTCTTGCAGTGAACAGAGATAGCTGTCAGCCGAGTTTTAGCTGTGTAGGAGAAAGAAAGAAAGAAAGAAAGGTAGAAAAAAAAAAAAAAAAAGAAGAGACGGCTTATTCCACCATTAATCTGCAAACAAGTGACGACTACATTTCTAAAAATAAAACAACTTTTTCCCACAAAAATGTATTTATCCCCTAAGAAATAAATTGTACAACGTAATTCTACACCTGCATTGCATATGTTTCGCTATGCCAATAGAGTAAAACACGCCACTCTTTTAGAACACAAACAAAAATATACATAGAATAAAACAATACAAAGGACTGAAATGAAATAAGATAAAAAGAATGAGAGGGATTGGAACCGGCAAAATACTTACTCGCCGATGGACCGCAACGTTGCAAGAAGTAATTAGAAACAGTTTATAAGCGAAATACCCTCACTTGGTATTTGAACTCAAAGTTCTTTAACGTTTTCTTTTCTGGGCCGTTTCTGTCCTCAGAAAGTCCACTAATCAGCCGGGAAAACACCTAGTATCTAATGTTGAATCTATAATTTTTGTCTATTGCTTGTCTTGACCAATCTGTAGGCTGGTCCTTATTGAAATTCAAATTTCGTCTAAATTTTTTCCCAAATTCCTTCTGCTACAAAATGTCGTCCGAAACTTTCTCACTCTGAGTAAGCAGGTGATACGTAACCATCTTTTTCTTTCTGTGTAGAGAATACCCACATTTGGTTTCTCTACAACTTTTAACTCCATTTCTTTTGGTCGGAAGAGTCTAACGAATAGTAAATCTAGATTTTCGAACCGGCTCGACTTTCTTGCGTCGATTGAATGGTCGATTACGCTGCCTGGTAAACTGGCCACTTGGCACGTTCTAGACTGCTCACGGGTAAGACGACATTGCCTGCTCACGGCTAAGATCACACTGCCCGTAGAAAAGGTGAAAGAAAAAAAGCTAAAAGAAGGCCTAAGAGCCAAAAGAGTCTAAAGAGGCTGACTGCCCCCTAGCGACCTATTTTTATAGCCGCTAGGGGTCAGTAAGTGTTCAACTTTGAAATGTCAATTGTATTCGAGCCGTCGAATTTACGGGCTCTGACAGGATTATTATAAGTTACTTGAGACTATATAACTGTGTGTAAAAAATGGATATTATTAAATCGAAATTTTGAAAAGGGAGCCTTCGGGTTATCCTCGACTTCAGTCGCCAACTTAAATAGAAACTCTATAATTATTAGTATTAGACAGGAATACTTAATATAATATGGCTGTGTGTAAATTATCTATATAAAAAATGTTTACTTGAAGCTATAATTGCTTACTAAGAATTATTATTATTTGTCACCTAAAACTATATAATTAAGCGCAAGCAAATAATTATTTTTAATTGAAATAATTACTTGAAACTATATAATTGAGAATAAATTTTTTGTATTAGACAGGAATACTTAAAACCATACAAATTTGTGCAAATGAATTGCATTATATAGGAATACATATCATATAACTGTGTGCCGAAAGAAAATTCTTAAGAAAGAATTACGCAAAAAATGTAAATATATGGAGAATGAACGCAATTCTCTAACCTGTTGACGGCTTCATATGCCGTTCAAATCAATCAAGCAAGCAAGTGTCCAATTCAATGTGTGATTACTATATAATTATTATCTACAAAATGAAATCACTAAAGTCATCTGAAATTAAAATTATCCTTTTGTTTGAATGAATTTGATGCTGAACAAAAATCCCCGTAAAGCAATTCCACGTGCACACAGAACTTCCCGAACCAGATTTTACGTAATCCGCCGAAAATTTTGAAAAAAAATAACTAGATGCATACCTCCACCCCATATACAACTTGGTCTTTTTTTTTTCTTTTTTTTTGAAAAATTCTTTTCGATTTATTTTTCTCTTTTCTTCCTTTCTGTTTTATTATCCTCAGTTTTATTTCCCCCCTCTTTCCAACTGACCTCCCCTAATGCAATCCTACCAACCTTTTAACCTAAATGATTTTTGTTTATATAAACCGCTCACCTTTATAATTGGATGATTGCTCTTATTTCAAGTGGTATAATTCATATTACAGCGAAAAAAATTCATTCCTCCCAAAGGGAAGCCAAATAGACCTTATCTTCCGTCAGTTATTAGCAAATAAGAAAGAAAAGTTTAGAAAGGATGGACGAAAGAAGAGTAAAGAAACAACAACAACAACAACAACAACAAAATAAACAAACAAAAGAAAAAATATCACCAAAAAACAGCTGATAGGAATGGGGTAGAATTATATCTAAAAAAGAGACGGCAAACGGGTGGGCTTGAAAGAAGAGAAGCGGAAACTAAAATAGATGTCATTAAAAATGTGTTTGTTTTATATGAGATGGCAAAATTTTAAATATAAATATTAACGTTCACATCTTCAAAGAAAGGGAAATATTTCAGTAAGTTTTTTGGAAAGAGTTTGCCTTGCTGTAGAGCAATATTTAGCAATCCCTTATTACTATTGTAGCTAGTTATGTCACTGATTGGTTCAAATTTTAGCCTTGTGTCAAACTAAAGTAAATTTACTTAGTATCAATAATTGATATATCATAATTTCCAAAACCTTTCGATGCTTTCGTCATCATTATCATATCTTGGTTTAAACTGCATTTGGTGGTGAGGCTCCACCTCTGAAGCTCTGGGGAGAGTGAAGTGTTCTTAGTCACAAGTTCATTCTACCCCAGAGTGGTAATAACTATTAGGGTCCAATTTATGGTCAAGTAGATCTTTTCGAAAAGTTATTAGAAGGACCATAAAGATATTTTCATAAGAATAATCATAACAAAGATAGTAATAATAATAATGATAATCTTAATCATAATAAAAAAAGAGAACTTGCAAAATAGTGGAGTTTGCTGTCCCGGCTGACTACATAATAAAACTGATTTTGCTAGGGAATTGAAAAAAAAACAACTATGGAACATGAAATTAATGATTATACCAATTGTGATTGGTGCTTTCGGTACAGTAACTAAAGGATAATTAAAAGGACTGGAGGACTTGGAAGTTAGAGGACGAGAGGAGACCATCCAAACTACAACATTATGGAGAACGGCCAGAATACCGAGAATAGTCCTGGAGACTTGGGAAGATTTGCTGTCACTCAAACTCCAGTGAAAGACCATCAGCTAAAACTGATGTGAAAAACTCGAATAAGTAAATAATAATAATAATAATAATAATAATAATAAAAAGAGAAATTGCAAAATTGCCGACTTTGCTGTCCCGGTTGACCACAGAATAAAACTGAAAGAATGTGAAAAGAAGGATAAGTACCTCGACCTTGCTAGGGAATTGAAAAAGCTGTGGAACATGCAGGTGACAATTATACCAATTGTGATTGGTGCTTTTGGTATAGTAACTAAAAGATTTCTAAAGAGACTGGAGGACTTGGAAGTTGGAGGACGAGTGTAGACCATCCAAATTAGACCATTATTGAGAACGGCTAGAATACTGAGAAGAGTCCTGGAGACTTGAGGAGACTTGCTCTTACTGAAACTCCAGTGAAAGACCATCAGCTAAAACTGATGTGAAAAACCCTAATGAGTAAATAATAATAATAATAATATTTTCAATGTTTAAGTATAAACACTGAAAATATTGTTATGATTTTAATCAAACAGAAATGAATCAAATTTTAGTCTTAAATCATCATTATCATTATCATCGTCGTCAAAGTCAACAGCACGGGTTTCCTTGTCTCCTTCTCTTGCCATTTGTCTTTATAGGTCAACGCTCCTAGTAAGTCATATAGACAGCATCTAGTGTCAACACGGAATTGATGAATGTGTAAGTTTTTATTGGTCGGCTAACACTGGTGTGTGTTCTTGAGTAGGAGTTCATTGGAGAACGTGGCTTGTGTGTTCGCCTTTATTTCCCTCACGGCCAACTAGTAAATATGGCCCTGAATGTTACATTAACAGGCTCACTATTCACAAGCCGATCTAATGTAAACAAAACAAAAAAGAAAATAATAATCCATTCATGGCCGCTTATGAAATTAACCTAAAGAGAGAGGGAGTGTCCTCGTGGTGTAATGGTTAAAGCGATGGACTGCGGAATCGTAGTAAGCGAGTTCGTACTCTACTCGCGCTTTTATGTTCGGGCAAATACCATTGGAAAAGGTATGAACCCCCTTATCCTCCTAGCTATGGGTTAAATAGTACCACTGTTCTTCTAGGAGAATGGCTTAGGGATTAAAAGTAAAGTTGGCGACCGTAGTCGAGGGTAACCCGAAGGCTCCCTTTTCGATAGCTACTACACCGAAGTGTAGGGGGGGGCGCTACTCCTTTCCCTGGATTGCTCCACCTTACCCTTGATACGTACCTTATAATGCTGAGTGTTAAGCAAGATAGCATCAAGTACCATTTTTTGAGTCTTTGGTATGACTCGACCTGGGATTGAACCCGGATCTCCCGGGCCATTGGCGAACACTCTAACCATTATGCCAATAACCTAAAAAAAGGTTGATATGCCATTAAACAAAGAAACCAAACCTAAAAAGAGAATTAAGTTTAAAATCGAGCGGAGAAAATAATATAATCATGTTGATTGAATTTATCCGACGTTATTTTTTTTTTGTTGTTCCTTTTAACATTAAAACACATATTTACTCTTTGTCTTTTACTAATTCACGAATTATAAACGACTGTGAGCTGCCTGGATTTTATGATTTTAAAATAACATCGGATAAGTTCTTCAAATATGATTATATTATTTTTTCTATTCAATTTTTAAAGTTAATCATATTTACCCAACCCCATCCGCTCGGACAGGATGTGACACAAGGTCAGTTTTTAAGCGAAGTTTAACAGGTTTGAATTCCTTCTCCTAGACTAGTTGCCTCACCAAGGCCGAAAAACCTAGTCTGCCCTACTATTTACCCATAGCTGGAGGGAGAATAATTGGCTTCATACCTTTCCCAAGAGTATTAGTGCTATGTGAAATGCAATTAGTCTCGGCCAGGATTTGAACTCGTGTCGCCGTGTCCATTTCCTACGACGGTAACCATTACACCATGGGCAACTCAATTTTTAAAGTTAATTGTCTTTTTAGGTTAATTTCTTATACGGCCAGGAATGGATTATCTTTTTTTAAATATTTTTACATTACTTTGGCCTGTTAGAAGTGAGCCTGTTAATGTAACACGCGGGGCTGTATTTACTAGTTGGTCGTGCTTCCCTCAGCAGTGCTCAGCATGACTTACTTGCCTCGGATGGTTAGTGAGATGGGAGGTAAGTGGCCGTACCGCCGCTGTTTTAAGTAGTTGATATGCTGTTAAACAAATAAACCGAACCATTATGATAAACATCATTATTCTTATTTATTTGTAATTATTTTTCAGTCTCCACTTTGCACTTTCTCAATACATTTTTGTTTGACTGTTATTGATTGCTTAAAGGGGAAGTACTCTATAAATCAATCACTATCTGCTGTTTAGAAATTATGATTATTGAGATGGTCGTGAACGAGTAAGTTGTAAATTGGATTACTATTATTTTATTTTCTGTTATAGTATTTTAATACTATTGCTCTGATTTTCGTTACAGTGTGCTATTTTTGCTATTTATGTTAACAGAAAAGAAACTATAACTGATTCAGATTACATAGATGATCTTTCGTTTCTTGCAAATGCATCTTTGCTGCATCTTTGCTGCATTGCCTGGAACAGGCAGCCAAGAAGTATTAACCTCCCCGTGAGAGGTTGATGCCATCTCTTCATTAAATGTTAAACCTTTGAAATTAGTTGACCAGATCATATACCTCGGTAGCAATATTTCATCTACTGAAAGCAATGCCAACTTACACATAGGAAATGTGACCTAACCTAAAAATGTTGACTGATCAACGATCATATGTAAACCTGATCTCAGATAAAATAAGACATGAATTCTTCTAAACTGTAGGCGTGACATTTGAACTCTAACGTAACCCTGATATTGTACCATATCCACTATTAACACTATGTGAAATGGACATATAATCTTCATTACTATAGAATATATAAAGAACATAGGAATCTCGGAATTAGAAAACACGTAACGACTTCTTGTTCAGGTACGAAACCTTTTTATTAACTTTGAGCTAAAAGGTTTCGACGTAAGGAGAAGAGACACAATCTTCTATGCTGTCTTATTCATTTGGCCCCCAACTCGAGCGGCCCCCATAGGGCGCACGTTCGCCTCGAGTCTGCGAGCTCCAAAAATCGAACCTCTTCGTTTGGCGTCTAGTACCCGACTCTTGCGGCCCCATTAGGCGCAAGTTCGCCTCGCGTCTGCGAGCTCCAAAAGTCGAACCTCTTCGTTTGGCGTCTAGTACTCGACTCTTATTTTCTTCAAATTCTCACACAAACTTCCGCGTGCTTCCGGTGCGTGACGTCACCCGCACCTTGTCACCCAGTATCGTCTCGGACTATTATGACATCTGAGTGACACCTCCATCCGCCCGCGCGCACCCGCGTTAACACCTGCTTCAATGTTACACCCAACTAACCCATGTGCTGACCCGAAAGGTTCTCAGCCTAACTAAACTCAAAGGCATGAACCGAAATCCCTCGACTATTTTATAACAATATCTTGATGGGAACGGCATAAAAATTCAACAGGATGTTTTGAACAAATATCGGAAGCAGTGCCCAACAAAATAGAAGCTGTGCGACAACTCACCTCTCATCTCACAAACCATCCAAGTTAGACAAGCATTGCTGGAGAAGTAAAGCGAATTTATAAACTGCGTTTCCTTATGAACTCCTACACATGGACACACCATTATTGGCCGATCAGCAAAAAATTATATTAATTAGTTTTGTGTTGACCCTGGATGCCGCCTTGAGGACTTACTAAGAACAATGACTGATTAGGACGGCTTGTGAGAAAGTCAAGAGAATCTGTGCTGATGGCACACCTTGATGATAATTATAGAGATGACTGTCCCACAAAGACTATTATTTTAAAATTTCTTTTACATCTTCTTCGTTTTAATTCTCTTGTCATCATCTTGTCGTGCTATCAGCACGGATAAACCTGACCCTCTCCCACCACTCCTCCCTATCGTTCATCGCTTCCGGCAGGTCCTTAGGGCAACACCCTGTATCCTCACAGAGTTGCTGTATGTAGGTTCGAGCTGGTCGCCTTGCTTTTGCTCGGCCATGTGAAGAGGTCTATAGGAGTACATCACTTATGAGCACGTTCCTACTTCCCCAGCAGTATCCTGCAAATCTGGTTCCTCTAAATTGGATAGTTTTCGTGATGGGTTGTAGGTGGCCATACAGCTGCTGCTTTGTGGGGTGTTGCCTCCAGGACTTGTTCAATATTGCTCGCAGCATTCTTGTTTGCTTTTCATTACAAGAGAATTGTGTACTTGACGGCAACTACACAATTCTCTTGTAATGAAAAGCAATCTTTAAAGAACGAAATATTTTAAACTTCTTTTGGCTTATCATTATTTTTTTGTCCCTGTCGGCTGGAGCTGTAGAATACGTCGAGTGGACCCCCTAAAGAGAATCCTAGATATGACACTAAACTAAATATGATGGCGAGGCTCTTGTTCTGGTGATTTGGGTAATCATGGTCACTATTGTAAAGTCCAATTTGACTCGGATTAAGGTCCCATCTGTGGATCAAATAGAATTGTTCAATCAAATATTTAGGATTATAATTATTTGTGATTTAAACAATACAGCTGTGTGCAATAATTGATTGGTTGGTTGGTTGGTTGGTTGGGTTTTATGGCATATAAACCTTCGTAAGTTATGTAACTCGAAATCCATTTGTATGAAAATAGTTCTATTTCAAATAATTCAGTTAGGATAAGTACGCAGTTTAAATGTAAGTACAGTTTAATTGTGAAAAACATTTCTATTTCAAGCTATTCAGTTTAGTCAAGCAGTTCTAATTCAGCTTATTCAGTTTAGTATTAGTACAGATTTTGTTTACACACAGTTAAATGTCAAAATAGTTCTATTTTAAACATTTCACTTTAGTGTAAGTACAGTTTCAATGTCAAAAACAGTTTCATTTCAAATAATTCAGTTTAGCATAAACACGCAGTTGAAATGTAAGTACTGTTTAATTGTCAAAAACATTTCTATTTCAAGCTATTCAGTTTAGTCAAACAATTCAGTTTAGCATCAGTATGCCGTTAGTTCTATTCAACCCATAGATAAGGCCCTATTAGGTGCTACCAAGCCGGGCCAGAGTGGACCTGGGAGCAAAGGCAATGAAGGGACGCTCCGCATTCCCCAATTAATTTGAGAATCAGCGTTTATTGTTTTAAATTACGTCATTTGACTTATTAGAAATATTGTGTAGAATTTATGTTCTGTTTGTTCATCGTGAAAGATTTCGAATTAAAAGTAGGAAGATAAAGAAAGACAAAAAGAGAAAGTATAAAAATAATAAGATATATGTGGGATATATTAATTAAGGATGGAATATATTGTAGCTATTTAAAATGGATTTGCTCTAGTAAGGAAAAATATTATAAAAGCCCGGACGAGTATTTAGGGAATTAAAGAATGAGATAGCAGCGGCTTCGAAAATTCGTCTTAGACTTTTATTACGGATGTAAATGAGCATATATATAATCTGTAAACGAATACTTTGTAGCAAATATTTTTTAAACGAGGCACCGTTTATTTATTTGCACAAAATTAAATGGTTTCAAGTATTGTAATCCAACACTAATAATTCTATTTCATATATTAAATATTAATAATTTGTTTGCAAGCGGTTGCATTGCTATTTCTAATGCTAATAATTCTATCAAATATTTATCATTTGTTTGCATACAGTTAAATGGTTGCAAGTACTGCAATTTGACATTAGTAATTATATTTATCAATTATTGCTTGCCCAGTCGGCTGGGGCTGTAGAATACATCGACTGCACCACTGCAGAAGGAGTAAAGCTCCCCCCCAATGAGTGTCCTGATATGACACTAAACAATCTGATGGTGAGACTCCAGTTATGCTGAAGCTTTAGGAAATGTGGACAACCCCTTCATTCCCATCGCTCCCAGGTCCACTCTGGCCCGGAGTGGTCGCACCTTATAGGGTCCAATCTATGGGTCAAATAGAACCGTTTCACATTTAAATTGTGTTCTTTGATGTTTAAACTGGGTGCTAACAAATCCTAGATGCTAAAGTGAATCGCTTGAAATAGAACTGTTGCACCATTTAACTGTATGCAAACACATGACTGGTGCTTAAGAGAATTGTTAGTGATAAATAGCAATACTTGAAAACATTTAACTGTGTGCAAACAAATAATTAATATTAAATAGAATTATTCGTATTAGATAGAAATAAGCGAAACCATTTCACTGAGTGCAAAAAAAAAAGAAAAAAAAGAAAAAAAAATTGAGCTCAGGCTCGTTTAAGAATGTTATCTACAAAATGTGTTTAGAAATCATATATCTAATGTATATGTATAAAACCGACAATGGTTCATATGCCATCGTGGAGGTGTCCGTGGTGTAATGGTTATCGTCGTAGGAAATGAACACGGCGACACGAGTTCAAATCCTGGACGAGACTGATTGCATTTCACATTGCACTAATACCCTTGGGAAAGGTATGAATCCAATTATTCTCCCTCCAGCTATGGGTAAATAGTAGGACAGACTAAGTTCTTCAGCCTTGGTTAGGCAACTAGTCTAGGAGAAGGAAAACTCTGAATTAAAACCTGTTAAACTCCGCTTAAAAATTGACCTTGTGTCATATCCTGCCCGAGCGGAGGGGTTGGTAAATATGCCATAAAACCAAACCAAACAACCCCCCCCAAAAAAAACAAACAAACAAACAAACAACAAAAAACAAACCAACCATATTTACCAACTCCTCTGCTCGGACAGGATATGACACAAGGTCAATTTTTAGGTGGAGTTTAACAGGTTTTAATTCAGAGTTTTCCTTCTCCTAGACTAGTTGCCTCACCAAGGCTGAAGAACCCAGTCTGCCCTACTATTTACCCATTGCTGGAGGGAGAATAATTGGCTTCATACCTTTCCCAAGGGTCTGCCCTGCTATGTGAAATGCAATCAGTCTCGTCCAGGATTTGAACTCGTGTCGCCGTGTGCATTTCCTACGACGATAACCATTACACCACGGGCACCTCCACTAAATCCTATCAGTCTCATCCAGGATTTGAACTCGTGTCGCCGTGTGCATTTCCTATGACGATAACCATTACACCACGGGCACCTCCACAAAAAACCAACCAACCAACCAACCAATCTTTCTACATAATGATCTTACTCTCTTTTCTCTCATAAATATCTTTTTGTTTTTCTTCATCTTTCAATATAGCGTGTCGCTACGGTGTTGTGGCTAACATGCTGGGCTGCGACATCGCAGTAGGAGAGTTCAAGCTCCAGTCTCTCTATTAAGCTTACTTTCAGACTAATACCTTTGGGAAAGGCATGAACCCTCTTATAATCTCAGCAGTAGGTTAGATTGTATCACTACTGGTCTTCTAAAAGAATGGTTTTGGCATTAAATAACCCCCCGAACGTCTATATGGCATCTTCTTTTGTCAAATTTTGTATTCGGCACGCTATTTTAATGATGAGTGTAAGCTTCTGAAATCTTTTTAAGAATATTTTATTTTGACCGATCAGAGGTTGAGCACAAGTTACCCCACAAAGGACAGATGAGTGCGAAATGATATTTGATCTTCAGTTGGCCACGATAGTTTTTCTTTGATTCTGGCTGCAAGAAAACAACACATTACTCACGCGGTACGACTTGATTTATTTTTCGTTACTTTAGCGGCGACAGCAAACAGCCAATCACCACTTACCATTTACTAACGAATGGACAAACCAAGGATTATTTCATATGTCGACAAATCGACTGTCTAAAAGCGCGCATGGACACACACATACCTTAATATTAATTTACTATATATATATATGTATATATATATATATATATATATAGTGTAACCCGGATATAAGAGAGTTGTCGGGACAGGATAATAAGTCTCTTATATCCTCATTTCTCTTATATCCGGGTTGGTCGATTTTATATACATTAACATAGGTTCTAATTTGGGACCAGACAAAATCTCTCATTTATCCGGGTCTCATATCCGGGTTACACTATATATATATATATATATCCTACATACAGCAGCTCAATGAGGATACGGGATGTAGCCCTGAGGACATGCCAGAAGCGATGAACGATTGGGAGGAGTGGCGAAAGAGGGTAAAGGATATCCGTGCTGGCGGCACGACATGATGATGAGGATGAATGATATATATATATATATATATATATAAACAGGTTTGGTTGAATACCACCGATTGTTTCTTTTTTAAAATCTTCAGATGAAGACGTTCAAGTCTTCTCACTCGTCGTCTTATGTCTGGGTCAAGTTGATAAATAATAACCCTCTATTGGCTCAAGTGCTTTCGACCATTTCGCTGGTCATCTTCTTCGTCAACTTGATTCAGACATAAGAAGACTAGGGAAAAGATTTGAACGTCTTCATTTGAAGATTTTAAAAAGAAACAATCCGTGGTATTCAAACAAACCTGTTTAGATAATGATTTGCTGCCTAAGTATACAACGCTGGCCCCATACCTCTTTATCATCTGTCTAGACTACGTACTTAGGATATCGATCGATAACATTAGGGAAAACGGCTTCGTGCTGACAAAGAAAAGAAGCAGAAGGTACCCCGCAAAAACAATTACCTACGCCGGCTACGCCGGCTACGCCGATGACATAGCGCTATTGGCCAATACACCCAACCAAGCCGAAACACTACTGCATAGTTTGGAACGAGCCGCTGCTGGCATTGGACTCCATGTTAATGCACACAAAACTGAATTTATATGCTTTAATCAGAAAGGTGACATCTCCACACTAGACGGAACCTCTTTGAACCTGGTTGACAAATTCACCGACCTCGGAAGCAGCGTCTCATCAACCGAAAAAGACATCGACACACGGCTAACGAAGGCATTGACAGCTATCGAGGGGCTTTCGATCATATGGAAATCAAACCTGACCGATAAAATGAAACGCAGTTTCTTCCAGGCTGCGGTTGTGTCGATACTGCTATATGGATGCACTACTTGGACGCTGACTAAACGGCTGGAGAAAAAGCTAGACGGCAATTATACAAGAATGTTGAGAGCAATATTGAACAAGTCCTGGCAGCAACACCCCACAAGGCACCAACTATACGGTCACCTACCACCTATTACGAAAACTATCCAAGCTAGACGAACCAGACATGCCAGACACTGCTGGAGAAGCAAGGACGAGCTCGTAAGTGATGTACTCCTGTGGACCCCCGCATATGGCCAATCAAAAGCAGGACGACCAGCTCGAACATACATAGAGCAGTTATGTGATGATACGGGATGTAACTCTGAAGACCTGCCAGAGGCGATGAATGATAGGGAGACGTGGAGAGAGAGGGTCAGTGATATCCGTGCTGGCCGCACGACATGATGATATATATATATATATATATATATATATATATATATATATATATATATATATATATATATAGTAGTGTCTGTGACCCTGCGTTTCATGCTTTACATATTCGTCAGACAGAGTATATATATATATCATTTATATAATACTTGAAACCATTTAGTATCCTAGGCATGACATTAAACAGCATAAGATGGTGAGGCTCCAGTCTTGTGGTTTGGGGAAATGTAGAGTACCCCATCATTATCATAACTCCCAGGTCTACTCAGACCTGGAATTAATATTAGGGTGACATCTATGGGTCAAATAGAACTGTTCAATCTTTTATTTGAATTTATCATTAATATCAAATGGTGTGTGTATGCGTGTGTACATTTAAACAAAATTTGGCATTAAATAACCTGTAAGGGTTGATATATCATAATACTCAACCAATCAACCGACCTGAATACAAATAATTTACAGTTATAGGATGTTAAGTATTCCTATCGAATACTAATAATCTTCAAGAAGATCTGTTTGACCCATAGATGGGACCTGAACAGGTATTACCACTCCGGGCCGGAGTAGAGCTGGGAGTAATGGCAATGAAGAGATACTCCATACTTTTCTGAACAGAAGCCTTACCATTAGACGTAGTTTAGTGTCATATTCAAGACACCATTTTATTGAGACGGTTGATCCGTCTGCAGATGATACAGCACATTTTTATGCTGCTATCTAGTTGTTATTATTATTATTATTATTATTATTATTATTATTATTCCTTATGAACTCAGCCTAGTCGGCCGGGGCTGTAAAATACATCTACTGCATCTCTGCAGAGGGGTAAGACTCCTTCAACTAGTGACCCGGATATGACATTAAACAATCTGATGCTTAGGCTCTAGCCCTTGGAAATTTGGGGAATGCGGAGTACATCTTCATTGCAATCACTCCCAGGTCCACTCTGACCCAAAATGGTTGCAACTAACAGGGACCTATCTATGGGTCAAGTAGGACTGTTTGATATTTAAACTGAGTCCAAACAAATGACTTATACAAAATTGAATTGTTAGAAAAATGACTGTTTTGATCATTTAACTGTGTGTAAACAAATGACAAATATTGACTTGAGTTGTCAGTGATACGAAGCAGTACTTAACTTTGTTGACTTATATTTCCAAATCATATATATCTAATATATATGAATAAACCGGATTTAGGATTAAATAACCTGCAATGGTTGATATGCCATAAAACAAAACCAAACCTTATGGACTGGTACCTTCAGTCATCGACTTTTTCTGCTAAACATGATCAGCTATGCCTGATTTTATAGTTGCTACAGACTCAGGTCTTCATTTCAAATCTTTGTTACAACTTTTTAGTATGGTATACACTGTTCTTGGTCATGTCCCTTTTTTATGGAGATTTGCTGATGTTGTATGGATCCACAGTTCCCCTGAATCCATTTGGACACAACTCTTACGTAAAGCAGATAGACGCACGGCTATTTTCAAACTCCGCTCTTGTACCCGTGAATGTGCAGGCCTATATTATGTTTGCAGAAATCCTTTTATTCTCAAGGGTGTCACTTATACTGACCATCTATTGGTAAGTGTCGTAGTCGCCATTTTCTGAAAAAAGTTTTGTTTATAAGTAACAGACGATTCTTGGGTGGAAAGAATTGCTTAGTGTCCATTTTCTTTTTGCCTTATTGGTTAGATTAAGAAAACTATGTCTTACCTTTTGGTCTATCCTTGAGCTGTTTACGAGTCTTTCTTTCTTTCTTTCTTTCTTTCTTTATCATTTATTTCTTTCTTTTAATCATTTCTTTCTTTCTTTCTTTCTTTCTCGCAATTTATTTATTTATTTATTATCTCTTCTTTCTTTCTTTCTTTCTTTCTTTCTTTCTTTCTTTCTTCTGCTGTTAGGTAGACGGCCTAACAGTCTTGTAAATACTGGTTTCTGATAAACCGGCATTTTGAACCAATTCTGTTATCCAAGAAGATTAAATTATCGTCTGTTTTCTTTTCATCGTAAACTGCATTGAAGATTTCTTTTTTTAGTTTACAGGACTTGTTCATTTTCCAGTTGATCATGAACATTTAAAAAAATACTAAAATATTTTAATCTTATCTGTCGACAAAATTGATAAACTAAAAAAAAAATACTTGATTTCCTTAAGAATGAAGTAGGACTTTGAAACCTATATTAGATATTTTTCGCTATCCTCTTTTACTATTTACCTAACCCCTTCACCACGCGCGAGATGTGACAGGTCAAATTTTTAGTCGGAGTCTCCTCCTGTTCTCGAATGAGCGGACAAGAGCAACAGAAAAAATTGTTTAATCTTTCCCATTGGTAGGCGTCTCTGGCATAAAGCACTGAACCTGACCTTTGCCCATTTTGACAAGTGGGCAGGTGTTTGCCTAAAGGGGACAGTCTCTTGAAACCAAGCTCTTACCTTCAGGAATCAAAACATGCCCTTCTTTCGACCTTACGAATAGTTGAATCAATGGATAATATATTTAGTTTTCTTATTGGAGGCACACTTACCTTAGATAATATACATAATTTTCTTATAGGAGGCGCACTTAGCTTAATGGTTATCGTAATGGAAAATGAAATTTGTGACCTGAGGTTAAATCTGTCTGTATTTTATTTCGCATCAATGCCCCAGGGGAAGGCGTGGACCCGTCTGGTCTCCCTCAGTTATAAGCAATTAGTCAGTTGTTTGTGATTTATGGCATATCAACATTTGTACGTTATTTAATCCTAAATCCACTTTTATGCAAATAATCAGTTCTATTTCAAACAATTCAGTTTAGCATGAGTACACAGTTCAATTGTCAAAAAATTTCTATTTCAAGCTATTCAGTTTATTCAAACAGTTCTAATTAAAAAATTTCAGTTTAGCATAAGTATGCAGTTTAGTTCCATTTAACCCACAGATAGGACCCTATCAGGTCCTACCATTCCAGGCGAGAGTGGACCAGGGAGCAATGGCAATGAAGGGGAGCTTCGCATTTCCCAAAACCCAAGCATCACTGGAACCTCACCATCAGATTATTTAGTGTCATATATCTAGGACACTCGTTGTGGGTGGGTATTACCCTTCTGCAGAGAAGCAGTCGGTGTATTCTACAACCTCAGCCAACAGGGCAATATAAGCAATTAGTAGTGAAGACAGAGTTCTTTAGTCTTGGTTAACCAACCACTTTATAAGAAGGAAAAACTCTGAATTCAAACCAGCTTTACTTCACTTAAAAATTGACTTTGTGTAAACATCCTATCTGTGGCAGAGACGTTGAGAAAATACACACACTGTAATTTTTTAAAGAAATAAAAAATAGATAACTTTTTGTCTTAAAAAAATATCAATTGGTTTAATTAATAGGTTTAATTAATGCAGACACTGGATATCGTCGACTGATATTTTTGGCAGAGTGTTAATTAAGTGCAAAGCATTTTGATGACAAAAGGAATAAAAAGGCTGGCTTCTGATAAACCGGCATTTTGAACCAATTCTGTTATCCAAGAAGATTAAATTATCGTCTGTTTTCTTTTCATCGTAAACTGCATTGAAGATTTCTTTTTTTAGTTTACAGGACTTGCTCATTTTCCAGTTGATCATGAACATTAAAAAAATACTAAAATATTTTAATCTTATCTGTCGACAAAATTGATGAACTAAAAAAAAAAAATACTTGTACAGAAGACATTAATTCCATAAAAAAATTCTGTTGTAAATGAAATAAACTCACCCACTTGGGTCTGATGTCTCAGATTTTTATAGTCTTGGCAACATTCAAGTCATTCATATTTTTAATTTTTCAAAATACAATTATTAAATACTTATGTTATATCAATGAAGAAAAATATTTCTCAGAAATATATTTTGCGAAATATTTTTATCTGTCTGAAATTATAAAATAAAGCTTGATAATTTTTTAATTAGAATATTCGGACTATTGACTTCACCTTTATTATTATACTTACAACGTTTCAGCCGAAATGTTCTTCGGGTGTTTCATGTCGAACCCTGGAGTCCACACAAAATCTCGATCTGAACTCTTTATTCGAACCACAGGTTTTGACTGTTCCAATTCTTTTAACCATGACCAGGCATAAGTGCTTAGTTATCCATATTTACCAACCCTTCCGCTCGGGCAGGATATGACACAACGTCAATTTTAAGCGGAGTTCAACAGGTTTGAAATCAGAGTTTTCCTTCTCCTAGACTATTTGTCTCACCAAGGCTGAAGAACCTAATCTGCCCTACTATTTACCCATAGCTGGAGGGAGAATAATTGGATTCATACCCTTCCCAAGGGTTATTAATGCTATGTGAAATGCAATCAGCCTCGTCCAGTTATAAGCATTGTCCAGTTATAAGCAGTGTCCATTTCCTACAACGATAACCATTACACCACGGACACCTCCACAAAGTGCTTAGTTATAGTAAATATTCTTTTGTTATTCCTACCCGTTGTTGGGATTGAACCAGCAACCTCCAGATGATTTCTCTCAGTAGCACTTTCCAACCAAACGCCTTAGCCTTGTGTTCTTTCCATCCGTCCTTAATTCTTTTACAGCTTCCACAGACAAAAGGAAGACAACAAATAAATGAGGTAAGAAGAAGAAAAAGGAGTCAGATGCGAACCTCAAAACCTCCCAACAATACTAACAATTCACTGATAATCACTGCTATAAAAAAACCTTTTTTATGCCTCCTACGGGACAAGTCTTTTTTTTTAATCTTTGGGTAGCGCTTTATTTACTACAACCAAGACATCTATGGAAGTGAATAAATTTAAAACATACTTTTTGCTAGTCCTTCCTATAATAACACCTTTCAATGACCAATATTAGGAAGCATGACTAAAACTATTTACAGAACCTTTTTAGTAACTTAAATGGATCGTTGATTTAGTTAAATATCTTTATTTACCCCCCCCCCCAACTCCAAAAAAAAAAAAAAGATTCTCTATTTTTACCAACTATGAATTTGTGGAAAGAAGTAAAAAACAAAATAAGCAAATCGTAAAATTCTTTCATGTCTGTTTATCTTTCGGATTATTGTTTCGGTCGCCATGTTGGATATTAAGGTCGCTTAAAATGCGCATAAAAACTTTCGTTGTCTTTGGATCATTTTTCATTATTATTGGTCAAAGTTACCCACACCCAAATGAAAATAAAATACAATATCAGAAAAAGTGGAGAGAAAAGCAAATAATAGTTAGGAGAAGAAGAAAAAGAGAAAAAAAATGAGTAGGTTGTAAAACAAAGACGGTGAATGAAAGGAAAAGAATAAAGAGAGAAAGAAAAAGAGAAAGCAAGGGAGAAAATAGAAACGAAAGAGAGAACAAATTTTAGAAGAAAAATAGCATGAAACGAGAAAGAGAAGTGATGGAAAGAGGGAGAAAGAAAGGAAAAGAAATAATGGATTTGGTAAAAGTGAAAATGATAGAAGTGAAAGAAAAGATGGCTGAAATAAAGGAATAAACCAAGGGTAAAAATAAATAAAAAAGAAAGAAAAAATAGCTAAAATGAATATCTGATAATAACGAAATAATATGATAAAACGAGAAAAAAGACGGTTAGGGTTTGAATTGGTTCGTTGTAGTAAAAAAAAAAATAAAATAAAAATAAGGAAAGCTAGAAGGAAGATCAACAAAAAAATGAACGAGAGAAGAAAAAAATGAACAGGTTAAAAAATGGGATCTTATGGGGAAAAAAAGAAAAAAGAAAAAAAAAAGAATTAAAAGAGAAAAGTTAATGAAATAAAGAAATAAAGAGAAAGGCAAAGAGAGGAAGAATAAAAGAAGAATTAAAAAAAAAGGGCTGAATGAAAAGAAAGAGAAAGAAATAGAAAAGAATGAAAAAAAAAAGAGAGAAAGAATTGAAAGTCTTTCACTTAAAAACAATCTAAAAACAACGCTACAGTTCCTGTGGTGTAGTGGCTAACGTGCTGGCCTGCAATATCGTTCTAAACAAGTTCAAACTCCACTGGCGGTATGACATTTATTTTTCGGATTAATACTCTTGGGAAAGGCATAAACCCCTTATCCCGATCCTCTGCTATGATTTGAATTGTATCTCGACCGTTCTTCCAAAAGAATGGCTTTAAATAACCAACAAAGATTGATATGCCATTAAACAACCAAACCTATACATACTTTTTTGTTGTAAGTGAGGGATCTTATCTTTCTGCAAGGGATACAGTCTGCATACGTTAAGCTCTAATGATAAGGCAGGTTCCTTGTTGAATACCACCTAGTGAAAAGAAATCGCTTCCATGAACGTTTGATTTATGAGAAATTTTTAAGAAAAAGCAAACAAATACACTCTGTAAGATGTAGTAACATACTTAACATTATCATTGATCTATTTCCTGTTGATTAGGTCTTTTCTTTTCAGTTGCTTTATGGCGGGAAAAAAAGGATTGAGAATGAAACAGGTGTATCAATATTATGAAACAAATGGAAGAAATAAACGAATTAAAAAACTAAAGGTGGCTTGTGAATTTAATTACCACAACCAGAAAATCCGGCGAACACCTACGCATGACATACGGGAACACTGGACAGCTGTTTCGACCTTATTAGGTCTCATTAGCAGTGTATACCGTAATCTCCACCACTGGAGATCGGACCAGCGAACACAGATTGCAGGGCCGAAACTCTACAACTAAGCTACTAGTTCATATCACATGCCAATGACGCCAAATCAACTAGTCATCACTAGTTACATTAAGGTAGCTTCATAAGTAAAAAAACAAAAAAAACAACAAAAAAAACAAAACAAAACATTTATTTTACACAACAAATAATTATTATAAACATAGCACCCTTTCTTTGTCAATGTCCTTCATTTAATTTTTATAACTAATTACGTACTCTGCCGGTAGAGCTTAAAATACATAGCTCAGTCGGCAGGGGCTGCAGAATACACCGAGGGGTAAGACCTCCCCAACGAGTGTCCTAGATATGCCACTAAACAATCTGATTATGAGGCTTCAGTAATGCTGGAACTTTGGGGAATGAGGAGTACCCCTTCATTCTCATCGCTCCCAGGTCCACTCTTGCCCAGAGTGGTTGCATTTGATTGGGTCCTATCTATGGGTTAAATAAGACTGTTTTACATTTAAACTGTGTAATCATGCTAAACAGAATTGTTTGAAATAGAACTGTTTTTACGTTTAACAGTGTATCAACAAATGACTGATGTTTAATCGAATCGTTTGTGTTAAATAGCAATACTTGAAAACATTTAATTGTGTGCAAACAAATGATTAATAATAAATAGAATTATTTTTATTAGATAGAAATAAGTGAAGCCATTTCATTGTGAAAAAAAAATGAGCTCAGGCTTATTGAAAAATGTTATCCATAAAATGTGTTTAAAAATCATATATTTAGTATATACGTAAAAAGAAGATTTGGCATTAAATAACCTACAATAGTTGATATGCCATAAAACCCAACCAAACCAAATCCTATATATCTATATATGTATAAAGAAGATTTGGCATTAGATAACCTACAATGGTTGATATGCCATAAAACCAAGCCAAACTAAATCCTATATATTTGATATATATGAATAAAGTAGATTTTGCTTTAAATAACCTACAATGGTTGATATGCCATAAAACCCAGTCAAACCAAATCTTAGAATACACTGACTGAATCCTCTATAGAGGTGTAACACCCTTTCAAAACGTTGTCCTGGCAATGATACTAAGCTGCATCTGAAAGTGGAATACCCCTTTATTGGCCATTACTCCCAGGTCCACTCTGACCTTGAGTGGTAGTACTTGTTAAAGTCCCATGCATGAATCAAATCAGCAGGTTTGAAAATTATCAAGCATTAAATAGTAATGCTTAAAACCAAGTATATCGTTATTATTATTTTTTTCACCTATAGAGTTTTTCACATCAGTGTTAGCTGATGGTTTTTCACTGGAGTTTGAGTGACAGTAAGTCTCCTCAAGTCTCCAGGACTCGTCTCAGTATTCTGGCCATTCTTAGCCATGCTATCGTTTGGATACTCTCTATCCGTCAGCCAATTTCCAAGTCCTCCGGGCCTTTTAATAATCCTTTAGTTATTGCGCCTAACGCACCAATCACAATTGGCACAATCGTTACTTTCGTGTTCCACAGCTTTTTCAATTCTCTAACAAGGTCGAGGTACTTATCTTTCTTTTCACTTTTCTTCAGATTTATTCTGTGGTCCGCCGGGACAGCAAAGTCGACAATTTTGCAGATTCCCTTTTTTGTTTTTGTTGATTATTATGAGGTCTGGTCTTCTGGCCGGGATTAGGTGATCCGTTTGTATGTTAAAGTCCCATAAATCGGAATAGTTGCTTGAAACCATCTAATTGTGTATAAATTATTGGTATTAGATTGGATTACTTGAAACCATATAAATGTGCAAGTTATTTGTATTTGATGGGAATACTTAAAACTATATAACTTTATGCAAGTTATTCCTACGAAGCCATTTGAAAACTAACGACTCAAAAGAATAAATAAATGAATAAACGAACTATATTACGCTGCCATGAAAAATTTAGAAGGAGTGAAATAATAATAATAATAATAACAACAACACTAACAACAATTATAATAATAATAATGATAAACTGAATCTCTTCTAGAAACATTCAGGAAGAAACTTAATCTCTTTTAATAGCAACACAAAACAACGCCATAAAGACCAATTATATTAAAGCGAAAATCGATAATACGCGAGAGAATATGTTATGTAGTGATAGAGACGAAACCATTAATCACATAACAAGCGAATGTAGTAAACTAGTGCAAAGGAAGTATAAGATTAGACATGACTGGGTGGGAAAAGTGACCGACTGGGAATTGAGCAAGAAACTGAAATTTAACCATTGTGCCTAATGTTATGTACACAAACCAGAATCCACCCTAGAGAATCAGACGCATAAAATTCCATACGATTTTCAGATATAAACAGGCAAGAAGACCAGACTTTATAATAATAAAAAAAAAAGATTAAAAAGAGAAATTGTATTGTGGTCTGTGCCATCTCTGCAGATTACAGCGTAAAAATCAAAGAAAACGAAAAAACGATACAAGTATTTGGACCCTGACAGAAAACTAAGAAAGCTGTGGAAGTGATGTTAATTATGGTTAGCGAGCTTGAAACTGTCCCCAAAGACTTTGAAAGGAGGCTGGAAGAGTTGGAAATTGGAAGACGAATCGAGACTCTCTAAACTACAGCATTATTAAGGTCGGTCAGAATACTGAGAAGAGTCCTGGTGACCTGAGCAGGTTTGCTGTCGCTTAAACTACAGTAAGAGAGCACCAACGTTAGCTGGTGTGAAAAACTCACAAGGAGTAATATATATATATATATATATATATATATATATATATATATATATAATGTAAGATACTCATGAGCATTTTTAAAGTGGATCAGAGAAGAACTTCAACAAACGGAGCAGAAAAAAAGAAAACTAATGACGATGCATGAGGCCTTACATCACAGAGATGACAAAGACAAACTATATGTGTCAAGAAAAGAAGGAGGAAGAGGTCTCGCCAGCATTGGATAGCGTCGATACATTGATACGACGGTTCGAAGACTACATAGAAAAGAGCAAAGAAAGACAAATTACAGCGACCAGAAACAACACAAACCACACAAAGATCAGCACAACAACAATAACTTGAAAGCAAAAGGGAGAAGAAAAGTAATTGTATGGCTATTTCAAGCAAAATCTCACACGAGGAGACTTGGACATGGCTAAGATTGATTCTCTTCTAACAGCAGCCCAAAACAACGCCCTAAGGACAAACTATGTTAAAGCAAAAATAGATAAGACGCAACAAAACAGTAGATGTTGACGATGTAGTTACAGAGACGAAACGATCAATCATACAATAAGTGTTGGCAGCAATTTAACGCAAAAACAGTATAATATTAGACACGACTTGGTAAGGAAGATGATCCAATGGAAATTGTACAAGAAATTTAAATTTGATCATACGAAGAAGGGGTATATGCACAACCTGGAATCCGTCCAGGAGAATGAGTTGCACAAAATTCTCTGGGAATTGGAGATTTAAACAGATCCTCTAATCTCGGCCAGACCTAGTAATAGTCAACAAAAAAAGAAAAGAGAACCTGCCGAATAGTGGACTTTGCCGTCCAGGCAGACCACAGAGTAAAATTAAAAGAAAGCTAAAAAAGAGATAAGTACCAAGACTTTGCTATAGAACTAAAAAAAAAAAAAAAAAAAAAGAATAAACAAACAAAAAAAAAAACAAAAATAAAAACAAACAAAAAACAAAACGATAGAACATGAAGGTGACAGTGATACCAACTGTAATAGGTGCTCTTGGAACAATCTCCAAAAAATTAGTAAAGGGATTGGAAGATTTGGAAATAAGAGCACAAGTGGAGACCATCCAGTTTATAGCATTATTTAGATTGGCCAGAATACTGAGAAGAGTCCTGGAGACTTGAGGAGACTTGCTGTTACACAAACTTTAATGAGAAACCATCAGCTAACGCTGGAGTGAAAAAATCTCAAAAGAGTAAAATAATAATTATAATAATAATAAAAAATTACAGCAGCAAGTCACAGAAATGAAAGCATTTGGCCAAACAGAAAAAAAAAAACAAACAAACAAAACCTAGAAAACAGAAATGGGAAGAAAAACAACTGTATAGATTCCTCAAGCAGCAAATTGTTGAGATTGCACATGAGATGACTTGGACATGGCTAAAAAGGAGAAGTCTCATGAGAAAAACTGAACTTTTGTTAATAGTAGGGGTTGTCCTTGTGGTGTAATGGTTAAAGCGATGAACTGCGTAATCGTAGTAAGCGAGTTCGTACTCCAGTCGCGCTATAACGTTCACTTTCAGGCAAATACCCTTGGGAAAGGTATGAACCCCCTTATCCTCCCAGCTATGGATTAAATAGTACCACTACTGTTCTAGGAGAATGGCTTCGGCATTGAATAACCTAAAAAATGTTGATATGCCATTAAACAAAGAAACCAAACCAAAGAAATATGTTAATAGTAGCACAAAGTAATACTATGAGGACCAATTATATAAAAAAATGACAAGAGGCAAGAAAATGGCAAGCCTAATTATTATGGAGAAAAAATGAAATAGTAAATAATCAGATAAGTGAAAACAACGAAAGGCGTACAAGACTAGGCACAATTGAGTAAGAAATGTGATCCACTAGGAATTTTGCAAGAGATTAAAAGAGATAGAAAGAAATCTTGTGTTCTTGTGAATATTGTCGTTCCGGCGAACCGATGACTGAAAAAAAAAAAAAAAAAAACACGAGAAGATAGAGGAATACTTGCATCTTGCCAGCACAAAGTAATCTAAGTTAACCTTGGATCTTTCCAGAGAAGTAAAAAAAAAAAAAAGCAAAAAAAAAAAAAAAATGAAAAGATTGAGAAATACAGAATGTCTCAATAGTAACGGGACCCATGTGACTGTTAATATCTCTACTAATAAGCTGGGGTTGTCCTTGTGGTGTAATGGTTAAAGCAATGGACTGCGGAATCGTAGTATGCGAGTTCGTACTCCAGTCGCGCTATTACGTTCACTTTCGGGCAAGTACCCTTGGGAAAGGTATGAACCCCCTTATCCTCCCAGCTATGGATTAAATAGTACCCTTACTGTTCTTCTAGGAGAATAGCTTTGGCATTAAATAACCTACAAAGGTTGATATGCCATTAAACAACCAAACCATCTTCTAATAATAATGTTGTATTCATTTTAAGTTTCAAATATGAATATAGTGTACTATAACAAATATTAATCCACGATCACAATGCCTTAGACAAGAGAGGAAAAAATATTTTGTGTCACTGCTTTTTTGTGTCAAAATCATTCATAACAGTCTCAAAATAGATGCAACTCATTAATATGACAATGATTTTTACTGAAACAAACCCCCCCAAAAAGATGCATATCCTGGAAGCTGATGTTATAACAATTAAAAAAATATTGATGTTTAGCGAAATGATATATGGTTGTTTTTTTTAGAGAGAGTTTTTGTGTTGCAAAAGTCATGTTTGCTGTTTGAAGACAGAAACGTGGGTAGTCATCGTGAGTTTGTGGTTCTGGTTGTTTCGGGGAGAAGCGTGAATGTCTCCAGAAAATGTTGCCCAGAGGTGAAGTAGCTAGGCGTCGGAGCGGAATTTTGCATCGCAGTCGACATAGCCAATTTTGGGGGTGACGTAAAGTTGTTCCTGTGTGTGGCATATTGAATTCATATTCAACTGGGAACCCTTCGTCTAAGAGAATAGACGCAAGAGGTCCATAAATTAGACAGCTTCCCTCATGGTGGTGTGATGCTGCTGCTGCTGCTATCGAAGAGCAGACAGTAAGACGTCTGTACTGAACGAAGTTGTCTATGAAAGACAGAGTGTTTAATGGCTTCCTCAATTTGTGCTGCCCGGAAAGATGATCCGGGTTGAATAGGATAAGTCATCCTGATTGGGTGAAATTATGCGTCGACCCTAACTGTCGAATTAAATTATGCGCCAAACAAAAATACGAAATTCTTTCTGCTACAGATGTGATGTCTAGCTCAAAGGATGGACTTTTTACAGGACGTGTTCCAAATGAACGCCATTTTGCCTGTCTCAGTAATAAATCATTATCATATTAATGAGTTGCATTCATTTTGAGACACTTTTTACTTGGATCTTGCCAGTACAAAGTAACCTAAGTTAACCGTGAATCTTGCTAGAGAAGTAAAAAAAAACCCCAAAAAACTTGGAATTGTTGGCGGTACCAATTATTATTCGTGTACTTGGAATGGCCCTCAGAATGTTGCAGAAAAGACTGAAAGATTTTGAAATCAGAGGAAGAATCAAACCATTCAGACCACTGCATTGTTAAGATCAGCTGGAATATTTAGAAAAGTCTTGGAGATCTGATGAGACTTGCAGTTATTCAGACTTTAATGAAAGATCATCAGCTAATGCTGGTATGGAAAGGTCATATGGACTGAAATGATAATAATACTTGACCAGACGACCAAACCTTATCATAATCAACAAAATAAAGAAAAAGGGAATTTGCAGAATTTTGGATTTTCTGTCTTGGCTGTGCTCTGAGTAAGTTTGAAAGGAAGTTAAAAGAACAATAAATACCTCGACTTGAATTGAAAATAATGAGGAACATAAAAGTAACGGTTATACGAATTGTAATTGGTGCTCTTGGTACAGTCACCTAAAAATTGGTAGAAGTACTCGAGGACTTGGAAATAACAGGGCGAGTAGAGACAATCCAAACTACAGCATTGTCGAGATCGGGCAAAATACTGAGAAGAGTCCTGGAGAATTGAGAAGAGTTGTTATCACTCAGACTCCAGTGAAAGACCATCAGCTAACGCTGATGTGAAAAACTCTCAAGGTGTTCAAATAATAATAATAATAATAATAATAATTATTATTATTATTATTATTATTATTATCATATTAACAAAAATCCTAAAAGATAATTCATTAAACGTAACAGATTTGTTTTGTTTGGTTTAGTTTTATGGCATGTCAACCTTTGTTCGTTATCTCAATCCAAATACTGTTTTTACATACAGTGTAACCCGGATATAAGAGACCCGGATATAAGTGAAACTCAGATATAAGAGAGATTTTCTCTAGTCCCAAATTAGAGCCCGTGTTACCTAAACAAAATAGACCAAGCCCGGATATAAGATATTTCTTCCCCGGTCCCGACAGCTCTCTTATATCCGGGTTACACTGTATATATTAAATATATGATTTGTGGATACATTTTGTGGATACACAAAGTTAAATGAACAAACAGTTCTATTTTTTAACAATTCAATTAGCAGAGGTCAACAAAGTTAAATTGTTCAAAGTATTGTGATGTATCACTAGCAATTCGATTAAACATTCATTTATTTACACACAGTCAAATCATCTAACAACTTCTATTTCAAACTATTCAGTTTATCCTAAGTCATTTGTTTACGCAGCTTTAAATGTCAGACAATTCTATTTGAGCCATAGATATGACCCTATCAGGTGCTACCACTCCGGGTCAGAGTGGACTTGGGAGCAACAGCAATGATGATGTTCTTTACATTCTCAAAAGCTCAAGTATTACGGGAGTTTCACCATCAGATTATTAAGTATCATTTGCAGGACACTCATTGATGGTGGTTGTGGTGGGAGGTTTTACCTCTCTGTAGAGAGGCGATCGGTGGTTATTCGGCTGTACCAGCCGACCGAGCTAATATAACTGAGTAAATAGATTAGCAAATCACAAAATTAATTTAATACAGCCGCAAAATGACTACACGGTATAAGCTAGACCAACCTTTCCCAGAGTGCCCGACGAAACTAGATCACCCTTCCCATCATACAATAGTATTATAAAGGGATACCCATCAAAAACTTGGTCTGATGATCGCATAGGCGAGAAACAGAGTCAACAAGCGCTGTTGAGTCAGTGTATATTGTTCTATCACCGATAATGATCACTATCTATTTATAAATATAGTAAACTATATATATATATATATATATAAAAATAAAATTTTATATATATATATATATATATATATATATATAAACAAGCGCCCTTAAGTCTGTGTATATGGTCTATCACCAATAGTGAGCACTATTTATTTACAAATATTGTGAACTATATATATGGTGTCGGCTTTGTTTCTCAATAAATCTCCCCTTTCTATTTGGATTACTTGTCAATTTTTCTTCACAAACTGTCGGATTACTATCCATTATTTTCTTCCATTCTGTCCCGTTGACTAACAAGATCCAGGCCCATTCTCCCACTCCAATATCTCACACCGCAACATCAAGATGTTTCGCATATGCAGAGACCTACTCAAAAATAAGAAGACTTCTATAACCAACTTTACACAAGAAAAATCACACCTACCTAAATGTCCAGCGTTTTTCATTCATCTCAACATTTTTCTTGGATTGCATAAGTCTGTGCCTTGAAACTTATATTCATATTTTAGGATTTTCCTAATAATATAAGGAGAAAAAAATACAGATTTACATGATTTGAATTTCGTCGAAAACGAGGAAGGATTCAAAATCTCTTGATGAACTAACGGAACGTGGATTCTGCACAATGTTTCTAATGTCAGGTGGCGTATTTAAAGAAAACAACGCTGATTCATTGATCAAACGGCTAATTTTTCTTGTCATAAACAGCAAACTTTTCTTGTTAAACAACTTTTCCAAATTTTTATATATTTTTACACTTTTTATACATCCATCTATACTTAACATCACTAATAAAACCCCTCATAGCCCTGATGATAGTTCAGCAGAACCGAAACGCTATAGTGTTGACTTGGTTTCTCAATAAATCTCTCCTTCTACTTGGATTACCTTGTTATCAATTTTTCTTTACAAACTGTCGGATTACAATTTCTTCCATATATATATATATATATATATATATATATATATATATATATATATAATTTGCTATGCTTATACATATATATATATATATATATATATAATCAAAGCAAACTATGTACATATATACATATATACTATATATTTATGAAATATATGAGTAGTGATCAACGAAAAGACAGGTGAGGAGAAGAAAACTAGGAAGAAAAAACGTATATGTACATATATATAATACCTAAATTGGTAAAAATATTTGCGGTTTCAAGAAAAACAATACATTCAATAGATTTGCGTGTCAATGCTCTCCTAATTTAGATATCTATGTTCTATCACCGATTTTGAGCACTATTTATTCATAAATATAGTAAACTATATATATATATATATATATATATTATATATATATATATATATATATATATATATATATATATATATAATTTGCTATGTTTATGAATATATATATATAAATATATGTTTATAATCAAAGCAATATATATATTATATATATATAGATATATTATATATATATATATATATATATATATATATATACTGCTATCTTTATGAATATATATATATATATATATGTTTTTAATCCGAACAAACTATATATATATATATATATATATATATATATATACGTGTGTGTGTGTGTGTGTGTGTGTGTGTTGGTTGGTTGGGCTTTATTGCATATCAAACTTTGTAGGTTTTTTAACGCCAAATCCATTTTTATGTAAATAATCAATTCTATTTAAAATAATTCAGTTTAGCATGAGTACACAGACTAATTGTCAAAAACATTTCTATTTCAAACTATTCGGTTTATTCAAGCAGTTATATACAACAATTCATTTTAGTGTAAGTACAGTTTCAATGTAAAAAAATGTTCAATTTCAAACAATTCAGTTTAGCGTAAGCACGCAGTTTAAATGTAAGTACAGTTTAATTGTGAAAAACATTTCTATTTCTAGCTATTCAGTTTAGTCAAGCAGTTCTAATTCAGCTAATTCAGTTTTGCATAAGCACAGATTTTGCTTACACACAGTTAAATGTCAAAACAGTTCTATGTTAAACAATTCAGTTTAATGTAAATACAGTTTCAATGTCAAAAACCAGTTCTATTTCAAATAATTCAGTTTAGCATGTGCACGCCATTTAAATGTAAATACGGTTTCAGTTTAGTTTAATCACACAGTTTAAATGTAAGTATGGTTTAATTGTCAAAAACATTTCTATTTTAAGCTATTCAGTTTGATCAAACAATTCAGTTTAGCATAAGTATGCCGTTAGTTCTATTTAACCCATAGATAGGGCCCTATCAGGTGCTACCACGCCGGGCCAGAGTGGACCTGGGAGCAACGGCAATGAAAGGGTGTTACGTATTCCCCAAAGCCCCAGCGTTACTGAGACCTCACCATCAGACTGTTTAGCGTCATATCTAGGACACTCGTTGCGGGTGGGT